>JASVEL010013826.1:0-200788 GCA_032618575.1 Nicotiana noctiflora
TTGGTGGAATTTTTCGACATTTGAATACATATCGAGGTTCACTCTAATCTTTCTGCGTTACTTCCTTGCTTAGGCATATTTTTCTTGTTGAATCTTGAAACTCCTCCTTTGTTTGTTTTGTTTGACAGTATATTTGCCTTATTTTAGATAATTTAGTAATGTTTGTTTCTTTGTTTAAATTTGTTCTTTGTTGTACTTTGAATATTCTGGATGTTGCATGTTAAGCAACAAAAATAGTTGAGAGTTATAGTAAATTAATTTGTGCCATCAAACTTAAGAAGAGTCATACATCATGGGTTTTGGACTTTCCAAGCTAGGTAGCATATTTGAATTAGGAGGTTTTCCTTTTGTTCAAATGTGAACCTGAGTTCGAAGTTCGAACTCCGCAAAAGATTTTCCAATAATAGTAATTTAATGATTCTAACTAATTAGGGCCCTTGTAGAGATAATCTTTAATAGAAAATCGTAGCTCATTTAGGTTGTCATTTAAAATAAAAAATAAAAAAATGAGGTGCGCCACATCAAATAAAATTACAAATTGCGTGACCCTCTTTAATTACTTTTATTAAAATATTTAGAATTCGGGACGTGCCATTTAGCGAATTTTCATGGTCTCCCGCAAAGTTAATGACACGTTAACCGCTTTAGACATGTTCTTTAATAATTTTACCTTTCTAAATCCGGTGTGTATTTCATGCGGTCCAAATCCAAATCCTAAAACATCGAATAAAATGTGTCGAGGATCCGGGTGCATTTCATGTGACGTGATCCAAAAACATATTTTAAAAAGCGTTCAATTTCTAAATTTTTTAATTAAAAGCGGTAATTAATTCTAAACTTGCACTATAGGATAACATGTATAAAAATCATATTTTAGCCAAATATAGCAGTTGAGCGACCGTGCTAGAACCACGGAACTCGGGAGTGCTTAACACCTTCTCCCGGGTTAACATAATTCCTTTCTAGGATTTCTAGTTCGTGACTATTAAACAGAGTAAAACCCTTTCCTCGATTCAGGATTCAAACTGGTGACTTGGAACACCATAAATCTCCCAAGTGGCGACTCTGAATTAATTAAATAAATCCCGTTTCGATTGTCCTTTAATTGGAAAAACTCCCTCGCGCCCCCGCGGTAGCGGAAAAAGGAGGTGTGACACACACGGGGCCCTCAAATAATTGGTATAAAACATGTAGACTCGAAAGGACCGTTTAACGAATTTCACGGTCTTTTTCCCAAAATTAATCAAGACGATAGACTCTTTAGGCACGACTTTAAATTAATTACTTTCCTAATTACGGGTGCGCATTTATGTGACCCAAATCTTACTCTCGGCGAAACTGAAATACATTAAAGTCACAGGCGTACCGGTTGCGGTGTGACTTGAAATGTGTTTTCGTGACGTCGCAATTCTTCTAAAAATCAAAAAGCGAAACATAATAGCACATAGTTAAAATATATAGAGAAATCAGATAAAAACAAAAATTGCAGTTGAGCGACCGTGCTAAAACCACGGAATCCGGGAGTGCCTAACACCTTCTCCCGGGTTAACAGAATTCCTTATCCAGGTTTCTAATTTCGCAGACTGTATACTGAGTCATAAATTTCCTCGGTTCGGGATTAAACCGGTGACTTGGGACACCATTATTTTCCCAAGTGGCGACTCTGAATAATTAAATAAATTGATCCGGTTCCGACTGTCCTTTAAGTGGAAAAACTCCTTCACTGATTATTATTATTATATTCCTTCTCGGGGTGTAGTATTAAACAGTGGCACATTTACGTTTTTTACGTTATATGCGGAAAAAGGAGGTGTGACAGGTGTTAATAGAAGAGTTAAAATGTACTTTTACCATAGAGGTGAAGGCCTTTAAGACAGATAAAGCATTGCTTTTGGAAGAAAGTAGATGTGTCCAAGTGGCTCTAAAGAAATCATCAACTAGGGTGAAAAAATACCTGAAGCCATCATATGTTTTAGTGTTATATGGACCCCAAATATCAATATGAACTAGCAGAAAAGGTTTAACGGATTGAATATTGTTGTCATGAAAAGGCAGCCTTTGTTGTCTAGCCATAGGGCATATAGGGCATATAAAGTTTTGTTTACTGGATACTTTATCAGATAAGAAGGGAATAGATTGTATCTTATGAAAGTGCATATGGCCTAGTCTTTGATGCCAAAGCAAATCCATTTTATTGATAACAGAAGTCCGATTTCATGTAGGTGAAGAAAGTACAAATTTAGAAATTGATGCAGGTTTATTATAGTTAATGGAACCTATAGTAAGACTAGAATCTGTAGAAGATGCAGTGGCATTAGAAGACAAAACATGAGCTGAAATGGGAAACAGATCTGTATCTAGATGGAGATGGTAAAGTTTGTCAGCAGCCTTACCAGTTACCACTGGCCTCTTCAGAGAAGGGGCCTGTAGAGAACAATAGAACTTGGTAAGTACTGCTATACAATCAATTTGGGTAATGAGTTGATGTATAGAGATTAAGTTGAAATGAAAAGAAGGTATAAGAAATACATTGAGGAGGATTATATCATGTCTCAGGTGCAAGGACCCATTTGATATAACTTTTACTTTGTAACCATTTGGTAAGGTGACAAGAGAAGGTTTAACTAAAGGTACAATATCATGAAGTAAGTGTTTGTGTGGACTCATCTGATTAGTGGGCCCTGAATCTAAGATCCAAGGATCTGCATTAGCCCATGAGGATGCATATAAAAAAAAGTCTATAGATTTTACAACATAAGTAGTAAACAAACCTACAAAATGAGCAAAACCAGAGTCCTCAATAGAAGGAGTGTTGGAAACAGGACCAGGAGAGACTTGAACTTGTTAAAACATAGTCAAGATGTGTTGGTATTGTTCTTGGGTAAATCCATGAATTGGAGAAGGAGTCCCTTGGGGCTGACTGATAAGAGGAGATATGTCACCTTGGACACACGATGTAGACTTCTTGTTCTTTGTGAACTTGAACTCAGGAGGAAACCCATAGAGTCTGTAATATGTTTCCACTGTGTGTCTAGGTTTCTTACAATATTTGCAAGACAAACCACTAACATTCTTTCTGGATTCAAAGTTTACCCTTTGAGTAGAACTTTTACTATATAATGATGGGCCAGTTGACACAGAAAAGGATGCAGAGTCACCCGAGAAGTTAGAAACATTTTAGAGGGCTTTCTTTTGACTCTCATCTTGCTACAACAGGGAATAAGTCGTGCTTATTGGAGGAAGAGGATTCATCATCATAATGGCACTCTTCACAGTAGAGTATGACTCATTCAAACCATTGAGGAATTAAAATAACTGTTGATCTTCTATGGACTTTAGAAGGGCTCCACAGGAACAGACATGACCCACATAGGAAGAGTTTAATTCATCCCATAAACTCCTAAACTTTGTAAAATATGTGACAATATTAGAAGAGCCTTGTGTGGTTGTGTTGATTTCTCTTTGGATTTGAAGATATTTAAAACCATTTGATTAGCCAAATCTATCATTTATGTGTTTCTAGACTTCCCTTGCAGTCTTGAGACACATGACACTGGTTGCAATCTCCCTAGATACAGAGTTAGTGATCCATGCCTTAACCATATCATTGCACCTCTCCCAATACTGATAATAAGGGGAGTCTGGTGTAGGTTGAGGAATTCTACCATCTAAGATCCCTAATTTGTTCTTTGTAGACAGAGAAGTAAGCATATTACTTCTCCAAAGCACAAACCCACACCCATTGAAAGGTACAACTACTAGTTGACTACCGGGAAAGGGTGTACGTAAAGTGGATGAGATGAATCTAAGGTAAAGGGTGTGAAACCATCAGAAGTTGTATTACTAGGAGAACCAGATTATCCGTAATACTACCCATAGCATAAAACTCAGCTAACACAATGAGAGTGATATGAACATTAATTTTCACAAGACAACAAAGAACACAACAAAGAGAAAGCTTTCTGACTATATTCTAGAGCATGCAACCAAATCCGAACAATTTTATAGTTGAAGATGAGAAGGATATTACCAGCCTTCTTCTGAGACTCGAAGAAGAAGAGTCTTTCTGAAGAAAAAAACCCTAGAAAACCAGATTTGACGGAAGTGGGTGCGAAATTAGATGAATTCTGAGATATCCGATACCCTGAAGATACTAGCGATCGACCGGCGTTGAAATCCCCAAAATTTACCGGCAAAAACTTATTGTTTGACGAATTCATCACTCTGGATGAAATAAACCTCGAATCGATGAGAACTCATATGGAGGGTAACATCGGAATGAAGCTCGTGATAAGAGGAATCAAAATTCCTGCTTTGATACCATGTTGACTTGAAGATTTACGAGCTATGTCAGAATTGAGAAGAAGAAAGTTCGGGAAGAAATAAACGAAGAGAGAGAACGGATGGTTTCCTTCGACCCATTTTTATTTCTTAGTTTCGAATATCAAAATCAATATTACAAACTTGTATTTATATTTTCAAAAAAAGAAAATAAACTAGACTACAATACAATTGGACCGAGTATGTAAGATATACTTATTGAGCCAGCCCTTTTCCTTTATTATTTCCTATATCGGTGCTAACAATACTACTACTATAATTAAGTAAACTTTTGATTTTATCTTTGACTATTTGCTTAGTCATCAGCCGACTTACGCAAGGCTATATTATAAATCACGAAGTGACAGCAAAAGTAAAAGTTAAATCAGCATTTAGAGGCCAATTGCGAGGAAAGCTGGGGCTGAATAGCTTTTAATTGTTCATCTCTATCAAACTCTGACTCAACATTTGAAGTTGATCAAGACAGCAATTCCAAAGCTAATGAAGACAACTTAGGGATATTACGGTAGTGGCTGTAATGCATTAGGTTGAAAGGCCACAGCCACATCACTGTGACCATCTCACAAGGTTTCGATTGAGGCTTTACCTTTCACTGGGCCCAAAAGCCATGTGAATTGGGCCCATAGTCTTAGCCCATTAAAACTTGTGGTTAAGGTGGATCTCAATCTAGCTGCACACCACATGGCAACAACCCATTGGGTAGAATTTTTGTACAAAACTCGTGTGAGTCAGCTTCTCAAATGGTGTTAAATGACCGACTGAGTAGCAGCCACGAGGTCTCGAGAATTCGTTTTGGGTTTATCCTAAAAACAGCGCATTTAAAGGTTTGAAAGAAAAAAAAAGCGATGTTGAAGTTGGCTAATTGTGCACAACAATAGAGTGTTGATACAGACATTTTTCCTGTGCATTAGGAATTGGTAACAGAAACCCCACAAAAGGCACCACGTAGACATAGTAATGGGTATATTGGGAATGTGCTCTCAGTGTAATTTGCTTAGTGTGAGGCAAAATTGTGCATTGTATTTTGTTGTCTAATTTCTTCAATTCAAGAATGACAATTTCCAGAGTAACAAGAATAGAGCTCAAACTTTTTGTTAAGGATCATTTTACCTCTTTAATAGGCCAATACAACACAAATTCGAATTAAATAACTAATGGTTTCCAATATTGGATGCAAGGGAAATAAATCCAGCTCTCATTTTCTAACTTTTGTTATGGTTGTCACATTCCATATACCGCTTTAAATATTAGTTCTTGGGTTTATTTACAATCTCAAGGTTCTCAATATAGAAATCCAATAGATTTTGGATTGCAAATTGAATAGTCATTTAAATGTAGAAATTAAAGTGGTTCCTTCTAAGAAGCTAGAAATTAATCAGACTCTACAAAACGCTCTCCATCTGGCAAAGGCTCAAGTAAAATTCAAAACCAAAGAGACTAATATTAAGGCCAGCAAAGAATAGAACATAAACTTATAGTTGAGTTTGTATTCATTGTTATAAAAAGAAAAGATACAACTACATTATCGACTTAAAAGACTGAATTTCTCTGCGTTTAACTTAATACAAACCGGCAGTACACTAACTTTTACCTCGCAATAACAACAACAACTATCCAGTATAGTCCCACAAAGTGGGGTCTGGGGAGAAAAATATGTAGACAGGCCTTATCCCTACCCGAAAGGGCAGAGAGACTGTTTCCAATCGACCCTCGACTTAGGGAAGGAAAGGAAAAACAAAAACAAAAACAAAAGAGCATTAGTAACTCCAGCGGAAATCCCATAAATAATTCTCTAAACATAAGAACCATAAATAAAATGGCATGCAATAATATCAAACAGTAACTACCATAAGGGGAACACACTCCAATACACAAATCATCAATGGAGAGCCCTACCAAACCTCACCCAACCCCGGAAAAGGAGTACGAAAAATTCTAAAAGCCCATATCCTACAACACTGATACTAAACGTCCAGACTTTCCTATCAAGGGCCATGTCCTCGAAAATTCGCATTCTAGCCATGTCCTGCCTAATCACCTCCCCAATACCTCTTAGGCCTCTCTCTGCCTCGCCTCGCCTCGCCTCACGCCAACCACCGCCAACCGCTCACAACTCCTCACCGGGACATCAGGGTTTCTCCTTCACACATGCCCGAACCACCTGAGCCTTGTTTCTCGCATCTTATCATCCACTGGAGACACCCCCACCCTTTCTCGAATAACTTCATTCTTAATATTATCTGACCCGGTGAGCCCGCACATCCACCTGAGCATCCTCATCTCAGCAACCTTCATTCTATGAACATTAGAGTTCTTCATCGGCCAACACTCCGCCCCATACAGCATGGCAGGTCTAACCACAACTCTATAAAAACCCCCCTTGAGTTTCTGCGGCACTTTCTTGTCACACAAGACTCCTGATGCAAGCTTCCACTTCGACCACCCCGCCCTATACTGTGGGTGACATCCCCGTCTATCTTTCCGTCCCCCTGAATCACCGACCCAAGATATCTGAAACTGTCCTTCTTGCCGATGACCTGAGATCCAATCTTCACGTCCCTGCCTACTTCGCTCGGCTTGTTGCTAAACTTGCACTCCAGGTATTCTGGCTTAGACCTACTTATTTTGAAACCCTTAGACTCGAGAGTCTGTCTCCATACCTCTAGCTTCTCGTTAACACCGACCCTCATCTCGTCTATCAAGACTATGTCATCAGCAAATAGCATACACCAAGGCACATCCCCTTGAATATGTCGGGTTAGAGCATCCATTACCAAGGCAAACAAGAGAGGCTAAGCGTCAATCCATGGTGGAGCCCCATAACCACTGGGAAATAGTTTGAGTCGCCACCCACCGTCCTAACCCTAGTGTTAGCTCTATCGTACATGTCCTTGATTACTCTGATGTAGGCTTCCGGCACACTCTTCGCCTCCAGGAACCTCTATAGCACCTCCATAGGGACCTTGTCATACGCCTTCTCCAAGTCGATAAACACCATGTGCAGGTCCTTCTTCTTATCCCTGAATTGTTCTACCAATCTCCTGACAAGGTAGATAGCTTCTGTAGTGGAGCGACCCGGCATGAAACCGTACTGGTTCACAGATA
Source organism: Nicotiana noctiflora (assembly GCA_032618575.1). Classification (NCBI taxonomy): domain Eukaryota; kingdom Viridiplantae; phylum Streptophyta; class Magnoliopsida; order Solanales; family Solanaceae; genus Nicotiana; species Nicotiana noctiflora. Next base: position 7,447 of record JASVEL010013826.1, read on the forward strand.
TAGATGTCATCTCACTCACCCTTGCCTTGATCACCCGCTCCCAGACCTTTATAGTGTGACTTATTAATTTGATACCCCTATAGTTGTTGGAGCATTGGATATCCCATTTGTTCTTGTACTAGGGCACCACTGTACTCCACATCCACTCCTCCAGCATCTTTTTGGTCCTGAAGATCGCATTGAACAACCTAGAGAGCCACTCCACTCCTGGCCTACCCATGATTTCCAGAACTCCACCGGGATTTCGTCTAGCCCAGTCGCTCGATCCCTACTCATCCTACGCAAAGCCCCCACGACCTCCTCCACCCTAATGCGCCTGCAATACCTAAGGTCTCTGTGTTGCTCCGAATGCCCCATCTCCCCTAGCTTTATGTTCTGATCCCCCTCCTCATTAAGTAGGTCTCGAAAGTATGACTGTCACCTCTGCTTGACTTGAGACTCCCCCATTAGAACTCTACCATCCTCGTTCTTGATGCACCTAACTTGGTCGAGATCACGCGCCTTCCTCTCCCTTACTTTAGCTAATCAAATAACTTCATGTCCCTGCCTTTCTCCCCCAATCCCTCGTACATGCAACCAAACGCCGCGTTTTTAGCTTTCGTAACTGCCAACTTTGCTTCCTTCCTCGCTACCTTGTAGATCTCCCTGTTCACTCTCCTTTCATCCTCGCTTGTGCTCCCTGCCAACTTAGCAAACGCCGCCTTCTTCACCTCCACTTTTCGTTGGACTACCTCGTTCCACCACCAGTCGCCCTGATATCTGCCTAAATAGCCGTTGGCTACCCCGAGCACATCCCACACTACTTCCCTAACGAAGTTTGCCGTCTCTGACCACATTGCGCCCGCTTCTCCAGAGCTTCTCCAAGCTCCACCAACAACTAACCTCATCTCCAAATCTTGGGATTTCTCCTTAGTCAAAGTACCCCATCTAATCCGCGATCGTCCCCGAGCACCCCTCATCTTCCTCGTCAGTCAGAGACCGACATCAATCACTAGGAATCTACAAGGAGTTGAAAGGGACTCTCTCGGAATAACCTTGCAGTCCTTGCACAAACCTCTATCGCTCCTTCTGAGAAGGAGGTAATCAATCTGAGTCCTCGCCGCCGAACTTTTGAAGGTGACCAAATGCTCCTCCCTCTTCTGAAATGTCGAGTTAGCAATCAGAAGCTCGGAAGCCCTAGCGAACTCCAACAGCGCAGAGCCTCCTCCGTTCCTAACCCCAATGCCAAAGCCGCCGTACACCTCAGCATAACCACCAGCCCCAATATGACCATTAAAGTCTTCTCCAATAACTAACTTCTCAGATTGGGGAATACTACTCACCAAATGATCCAAGCCCTCCCAAAAGCGCCTCTTAACCTCCTCATATAAGCCCGTTTGTGGCGCGTAAGCGCTGATGACGTTGAGGACGCAACCCCCAATAGCCAGCTTAATAGACATTAACCTATCATTCACTCGCCTAACCTCAACCACGGACTCCCTTAGATCCCTATCCACGAAGATGCCCACTCCATTCTTACCCCTTATGACCCAGAATACCACAGCTTAAACCCGTCTACATTCCTCGCCTTCGACCCTTTCCATCTAGTCTCTTGAACACTTGCTATGTTAACCCTCCTCTTATGAAAAATCTTCGCCAACTCAATGGACTTACCCGTCAGAGCGCCTATGTTCCACGACTCGATCCTTAATCTATGAGCGCCCGCTACCCTCTTCCCACCCTTGCCTCCCGCCCTACCCACAGAACCGCTCCCTGCCCCCCTTCTCACCCCTGCCACCACCCCCACCTCCCCAGGACATGGCCTTACACTACCGTCCCCGCCGCGGCCACTATCCCTCCAATCGACACACACACACTATAGTGAAATACGCAAAAAAATGCAAGCTAGGTATTGACAGAGTAAACCACACACGTGATGCTTAACTAGAAAACATAAAAGGATGTACAGAGTAAACAAGAGGTCGGGAGGTACCAACTCCTGGTGAAAAAACCTGGAAGTATGCTTTGATTCGCCCGATATCAACTACCGCCAGCTATTCGGCCAATGTTGCTTTACGTCACGCAATGTATTTTAACAAGTTATAGCAAGTTATTTTGATATTTTGCTGTATTTTCTAAATTCTCATATTAGAGTTAATATGTTACAAATTTCTTTAGAATGATGATACCAAAAATTCAATTAACTCAACTCCCCTTGAAAGTTCCAACTTCCAAGTAGTGGTGGAGTCCCAGGCTGTACGAATGTAGGCGTACACAGCTAAATGTACACATACAGTTACAGTAACACCTGATAATTAAATACTAATAGGAAGTGTGTCAGTAAGACTATACAGTATAGACTCCCCCTTAAATGGCAATCTCTTGGACAAAGCTTTCCCACCTCAATTGATTCCAAAAGGCAAAAGGCCCGTGGACCCACTTGTTTCAACCTCCTTGTTGCCTGTCCCCACCATCCGGCCCCACAAGAATCACCAGCCACCACAAGATAATGAAACAACTTTTCCTAGCCATTTATTTCATCCCACGTGTCGCCCGCGGATTCCCTTCCCACTTGGTAGTTGCCTACTGTTATTTTCCCTCCTTCCCCTCTTCATATTTCACAGTGCCTCTTAAGTCCTCAGCATACCTGCTACAAGTTCAGTACTCAGAAGTACAAAGTTATACACAGAAAATAAAGAGCAAGAAGAAGAAAAAAGAATCCAAAATTAGCTCAATGTTGAAAAAGGAAAACAGCAGCAACAACTGGGCAAGGGTGTGCGACACTTGCCGGTCTGCTGCATGTAGCGTTTACTGCAGGGCCGATTCCGCATATTTGTGTGCGGGTTGTGACGCCCGCATACATGCAGCCAACCTTGTGGCCTCACGTCATGAGCGCGTTTGGGTTTGCGAGGCCTGTGAACGCGCACCTGCAGCATTTCTTTGCAAGGCAGATGCTGCCTCGCTTTGTGCCTCCTGCGACGCTGATATCCATTCTGCTAACCCCTTGGCGCGCCGTCATCACCGTGTCCCAATTATGCCCATTCCAGGTAATGCCTTTAATTGAAGTCGAGCACAGATACAAAGATTTTCAAAAAACCTTATAATCCATAAAATTTAAATATTGAATATGTTATGCAGGTACCCTATATGGTCCTCCAGCTGTTGACACCCTTGGTGGTGGTACTTTGATGATTGGTGGTCCCGAGGGGGATGCCACGGAGGATGATAGGTTCTTGAGTTTGACTCAGGATGCAGATGATACGACAATAGATGAAGAAGATGAAGATGAAGCAGCTTCATGGTTATTGCTGAATCCTCCTGTTAAGAACAACAACAAGAACATTAATAACAACCAAAATAACTATGGGATGTTGTTTGGTGGGGAAGTAGTGGACGAATACTTGGATCTTGCAGAGTATGGAGGGGATAGTCAGTTTAATGATCAATACAGTGTTAATCAGCAGCAACAACATTACTCTGTTCCTCAGAAGAACTACGGCGGAGATAGCGTGGTGCCAGTTCAGGACAGACATGGGAAATCTATGATTCTCTACCAACAACAACAGCAGCAGCAGAATCACCACTTGAGTTTTCAGTTGGGAATGGAGTATGACAACTCTAACACTGGATATGGTTACCCTGCTTCTATGAGTCACAGTGTAAGTTTTCTTCACTATATCCATGTATCTCATTTCAGGCAATCAGATGCACTTTAATTAAATTCATGAATTGTCTTACGGAGATTCTACTAAATTTTCATATTCAACTTTTTAAGAGATTGTTTAGTGCTTCTGAATTATTCATTCCTTTTCATTTGAGGAATTTTCAGTTTAGCTGCCCATATTTTGCTAGTATAACTATCTTTTCTTATCTTAAACATGCCCTTGAAACTTTTGTACCATAAACCTTTCACAACCATTCGCTGCTCTTTCTATAATCAGTTAAATTTTTCTGATATTGTAAAAATTCTTTACATTGCGACTATAAAACTTACACTCTTATCTGTATGTATTATCAGGTTTCGATGTCGTCCATGGATGTTAGTGTTGTTCCAGAATCTGCACTTAGTGAAACTTCAAACTCCCACCCACGACCTCCAAAAGGGACCATTGACCTCTTCTCAGGCCCTCCTATTCAAATGCCTACCCAGCTTACTCCAATGGACAGGGAAGCCAGAGTCCTTAGATACAGAGAGAAGAAAAAGAACCGTAAATTTGAGAAAACCATAAGGTATGCTTCAAGAAAAGCGTATGCAGAAACAAGGCCAAGAATCAAAGGTCGATTCGCGAAAAGGACAGATGTAGAGGCTGAAGTAGACCAGATGTTCTCCACACAATTAATTGCAGATAGCAGTTATGGAATTGTCCCTTCGTTCTGAATGCAGAAAAGAGAAGATCAACAACAAGTCCCTAAACCTAATATTAATATTGTACCTTACATCATTATCAATCTAACTAGCTATTGAATAATGAGAAATGTACTAAAGTAGTTTTCCACAGAGGATTTTGTTAAATTCTCTGCATTGTTGTATATGTAAAGAGAGATCTTCCTTGTAGACCGTGTTGCAGTCAATACGTGCAATTTTTCTGAGTAGAAAGTAAAGAAAAAGCCCCTCCGGTGTAAAAGGATTGACCCAACAGGACAAAAAGTACTAGTTCTGCAACATGCAAAGAAGACTGCAGTATCACCAAGGAGAGTGGTGGAATAGATGAGATATTTGTATCCTTAATTAGAGGTTTCGGGTTAATGGAAAACCTTTTGGTACAAAACAATTACCTCCTTAGTGGACATACCTTAGATACCAGATGCCTAAAGGGAAAAAGAAAAAGGAAAAGAACAATTGACTGCTGCTAACTTTTCCCCATTAAGAAGAGTTCAGTGCAGCCACAAGTAATGGGAAAAACACTATTGCCAACAACCTCTGGATGCTCAGTGGCTCTGTGTGAAATTGTGAGCTGGTGCAATATGATTGAAGTTCAGTTCTACTTTCTGCTTTTTGCTTTCCACGGGGGTAATCTTTTCGTTGGAACTTACTCTTTTTGAATGACATATAATGTTTATCAATATCTGCTTTTGGTCCAGGGCCTCTCTCTCAACTAGTATTTGTCCCAGATTCTTCTTCAGTATAATGAATGTTCCATCACTGAAGATAAAGAATAAAAGGTCCATTTCTCCAAGTAAAGAAAGCACCAATAGGATAAATGGTACTCTATAAGCACCTTGTAAGCAAAATACTACGACAATCTTCAAGATTTTAGTTGTAATGAAAGAATCAAGGCACATGGTATCCTTAAAACAGCTAAAAAGCAGCTTCTAATCTGTAACCAGCAAGGAAATGGGTAATTTCCTCAAGAATTAGAAGAAGCACTTTAGTTAGTTGTGAAAGGAAAATTAAAGGCGAAGTAAGGGGAAGGACGCTGATAGATGGATAAAACTATGAATTAAGCTAATGAAAATCTCTCAGACCAATCATCTGTTATTTCCCTTCACCTTAACTAAAACTCAAAAGTAGAAACAGCATCAAGTCAATCAAATACTGAAATGATCCTTCTATCTTGGGATCTAAAGTGTTCTCCATATCATCCATTTGATTAACTGTTTATATATAATCAACTAAAACACTTTACAGTATTGACACTACTGGATTCCCCAGGGCTCTAGTTACTTCAATGCCAAGTGTAGTAAAATGTTTTACAGAATGGTTTTGTCAAAAGCAAAAGGGAAGAAGTGTAACAAGGCATGCTCGGGTTTAAAGTGCAAAGTACGACTAGAAAACCCGCGTAAGTAAAGAAAGATGGAGATGAAGAAATAAAAATAGAAACAAACGCAGACAAGCAATTATATAAACAAATAAATTCAAAAACAAATTGCAGTTAAGTGAAACATACATGAAGCATAAAGCATGTCAATCAAGTTCAGGATCATTTTAATTTTTTTAATTCCTTTAAGTTTCTAATTCAATTTTATTGATTCATTTCTTTGATGAAGTATTTGGGGACTAATATTCCCTATTTTTAATCTCTAACATGTGTTCCATACTGTTTTCTTAACAAGTAGTACCATATCACTTTACGTTATAATTATTGCTTAGTATTGCCCTCTTCAAAATAAAACTTACAGGTCTTATAAATGACTTAAACTTTTAAAAAGTAATTAGTTGGTTACTTAAGCACTCGCTAAGCAATGCAAAGCACCCAACCTGCGATGCGCGATTTTAACAACATTGCTTCATAATCCAACATCAACCGGGTATTAACAAGTTCTATCGCAGGTTCAATTGCAGAATACTTTTGTTTAACAGAAATCAAAACGGAAAAAGGAAATATGAATTTTATACAATTGCATTACAAACAAGCCCTTAAAGATGTAGCTTAGAATAGAATTCTCTCCTTCTACATCAAGCAGACATGACTTGGGTTCTTTTTAATAGATTCTCAACCATTATTTGGCTCACTTATTCCGGCATACTCTATTTACTACCAAAACAATTAACCACTAAGAAATATCAATAAATGATACGTGCTGATGATACTTGTTGCAGGCTAATAAATTGCTTATCTATCTTTAGCAATCCCATGTGATCCAGTTCATCAGATTTTAAGATCAGAGTAAACCTTGTAGCATCATGAAACGAAGAGTATTCCCTGGGCTCAACATTATCAGTAATCAAAACACAATGTCTTTTTATCAGTCTTGAGCTGATACCAGGCACTCAATATATGAAACTGACTGAACAGGACACAGAAGGATAGCATATTGTACTTTTACTTTTTCTGATGTGAAAGTAACAAGGCAATTACAGGTTATCGAGGAATAAAATGAAAATGTCATGAAGGTAAGAACTTTGTGGCTAAGAAATTTCATCCAAGAATGGCTTGTATGTCCACTTTTAGGCCTTTTACCGATCAATGGGTACTTTTAGTATCCGATTCTGCTCTGCTATTCGTTGAACACAAGAACTTTTGTCCATCTCACAACTCACTAGCAAAAGAAAAGGAATACTCGTCAATGTGTCATGACCAATATTATTCACATCCAGAACAACTGACAAAAAATTCAGACTGTTTGAGATATTCCTTATCTAGATATGGTTGATGTTACTTGAAAGGGGTAGGAATTAAAAGGTTTTACATGATCAACAACAGGATATTCAAGGTGTTCTACTATCTTATACTTCCTTCTAAATCATGTGCAATTACTCTTTCAGGAATTTAACAAAGATGTCTCCTTTCAAAGTATCAGTTGACCGTCAAAGGAAGGCTAATCCAAACCAGTATTCCAAAGCATACATTTTTTTATAGGTATTTCAAAACATATAGTTAAAAAAAATGTAGCAATTTTTACTTTTGTGTGGGTAGAGTCCAGCGAAAAAGTGAAAGGGTAGGTACAATCTCAGCGAAGAAAATTGTTGTTTTCATGAAGTTGAAAATTTTGAGGCTCCAAAACGTGATACCTGGTATGTTCCACACAAGTCACCAGAGCACAGCTAAGCCATTCAAGTTTGAGGTCCCTCTGACTCAATGGGTACTTCAGGTATCTGTTTCTACTATGCGATTTGCTGAACCTCAGCACTTTTTCCACAGCTCATAAATTCAAGCAATCCACCATGGAGAAATTCTATTGATTCCAACGCTCTAAAATTAAATAAAGCAACAAAGAAAACCTTTAGAGATTTCCTAATTCAATGTGAAAATATCAAACTGCGTTGCTGGTTTATTCCACAGCAAAATCCAGAAATATTAACAGTATTTGTTGTCTGTGACAACTAATTTTGTGCAAGTTCAGTGGACGAGATTGTATCTTACACACACACACACACAAAAAAAAAAAAAAAAGGATGATGTCCAGACTGCTCAACTCCACCTTCTCCTCCCACCAGCACATGTATCAAATAATTCTGCCCATCAAGATTAATGCAAGTGTGAAGAATTCATGTAATGTCATCTCTGCTGGAGTTTGAACCTTAGTAAGGTTGTAACCCTAACTACTAGACCGCTAGGGGCAGAAGAAAATGTTTTAACTAAAGATAATTTTGCAGGTTGTTGTTTTAAGTATATGTGAAACAAAGAAACCCACACATTAGGCTTAGGCAAGACTTCAATCAGACGTCTCAATTTGAATTGTATCAATTGATGGTCAAAGTTTTGCAACCGGATCCTGCCAACATTTTAAAGCATATGGTTTAAAAGACAATGTAGCCCTTTTTGCTTTTGTGGATGAAGAGTCCTAAGAAAAAGTGAAAAGAGTAGATTCTATCTCAGCAAGAACATTTAAGTAGTCATGGACCTGGTATGTTCCACGAAAGTAACCAGAGCATGGCTAAGCCTGTCAAGTTTGAGGTCCCTCCAATTCCATGGGTACTTTAGCTATCTATTTCTGCTCTGCCATTTGCTGAGTCTCAGCACTTTTTCTACATCTCATAAATGCCAAGCAATCCACCATGGAGCAACTCTTGTGACTCCTAGCTTATACAATTATTTAAAAAACCAAACAATTTTAAGAAATTTTCCATTTCAATGTAAAAATATCAAACTTCTTTGCTGATTGGTTACGCTACAAAGTTCAGATACAACAATCTTATTCTTGTTTGTGAACAACTAATTTCGTGCAAGTTCGCTAGGCGAGATTGTGTCTTACACACACACATGTCCATCTCCAGACTACGCACATTGATTAAGTACCAGATACTTGCTACCTTCAACCAGTACGAGTATCGGATAATTCCGTCCACTGAGATTTAGGCAAATGCGAAATTCTCTATGATTTTACTACACAGTATCGCAGGTTCAAGCAGACATGATTTTGGGTTTTTTTAAAGATTCTCAACCATTATTCGGCTCGCTTATGCCTGCATACTTTATTTACTACCAAAACAGTTGACCACAAATATAAAAAAAATACTTGCTGATGTCTTCATACTTGTTTGCAGGCTAATAAATTGCTTATCTATCTTTAGCAATCCTATGTGATCCAGTTCATTAGATTTTCAGATCAGAGTAAACCTTGTAGCATCATGAAACGAAGAGTATTCCCTGGGCTCAACATTATCATAATCAAAACACAATATCTTTTTATCTGTCTTGAGCTGATACCAGGCACTCAACATATGCAACTGATTGAACAGGACACAGAAGGATAGCATATTGTACTATTACTTTTTCTGTTGTGAAGTAGTCATAGAAAAAGTAACAAGGCAATTACAGGTTATCGAGGAATAAAATGAAAATGTCATGAAGGTAAGAAATTTGTGGCTAAGAAATTTCATTGGCTTGGATGTCCACTTTTAGGCCTTTTTCTGATCATTGGGTACTTTTAGTATCCGATTCTGCTCTGCTATTCGTTGAACACAAGAACTTTTATCCATCTCACAACTCACTAGCAAAAGAAAAGGAATACTCGTAAATGTGTCATGACCAATATTATTCGCATCCAGAATAACAAACAAAAAATTCAGATTGTTTGAGAAATTCCTTTTCCAGATATGGTTGATGTTACTTGAAAGGGGCAGGAATTATAAAGTTTTACATGATTAACAGCAGGATATTCAAGGTGTTCTACTATCTTATACTTCCTTCTAAATCATGTACAATTACCTTTTCAGGACTTCAACAAAGATGTCTCCTTTTAAAGTATCAGTTGACCGTCAAATGAAGGCTAATCCAAACCAGTATTCCATAGCATACAGTTATTTTAATAGGTATTCAAAACATATAGTTTATAAAAATAATGTAGCACTTTCTACTTTTGTGGGGGTAGAGTCCTGCGAAAAAGTGAAAGAGTCAAAAGAAAATTGTTGTTGTCGTGAAGTTGAAAATTTTGAGGCTCCAAAATGTGATACCTGGCATGTTCCGCATAAGTTACCAGAGCACAGCTAAGCCTTTCAATTTTGAGGTCCCTCTGATTCAATGGGTACTTCAGGTATCTGCTTCTGCTATGCCATTTGCTGAACCTCAGCACTTTCCGCGGCCCATAAATGCCAAGCAACCCACCATGGAGAAATTCTATTGATTCCAACACTTTAAAATTAATAAAACAACAACAAAAACCTTTAGTGATTTCCTAATTCGATGTGAAAATGTCAAACTGCATTGCTGGTTTATTCCATAGGAAAATCCAGATATAGTAATCGTATTTGTTGTCTGTAAACAACTAATTTTGTGCATACACATTAGCCAAGACTTCAATCAGACGTCTCAATTTGAATTTTATCGGTTGACGGTCAATGTTTTGCACCCGGAGGATAATCCTAACCAACATTTTAAAGCATATGGTTTAAAAGACAATGTAGCACTTTTTACTTTTGTGGACGAAGAGTCCTAAGAAAAAGTGAAAAGAGTAGATTCTATCTCAGCAAGAATATTTAAGTAGTCATGGACCTGGTATGTTCCACGAAAGTAACCAGAGCATGGCTAAGCCTTTCAAGTTTGAGGTCCCTCCAATTCCATGGGTACTTTAGCTATCTATTTCTGCTCTGCCATTTGCTGAGTCTCAGCACTTTTTCCACATCTCATAAATGCCAAGCAATCCACCATCGAGCAACTCGTGTGATTCCCAGCTTATAAAATTATTTGAAAAACCAAACAATTTTCAGAGTTTTTCGATTTCAATGTGAAAATATCAAACTTCTTTGCTGATTGATTACACAACAAAGTCCAGATACAACAATCTTATTCTTGTTTGCGAACAACTAATTTCGTGCAAGTTCGCTAGTCGCGATTGTGTCTTACACACACACATGGCCATGTCCAGACTACGCGCCTTGATTAAGTACCAGATAATTGCTACCTCCAACCAGTACAAGTATCAAATAATTCCGTCCACCGAGATTTGGGCAAATGTGAAATTCTCAGAGTCACCTTCATTGGGATTTGAATCTTAGTACCCAAGGCTGTTACTCCAACTTAGGGGTGGCAAACGGGCAAGCCGGGTCGGATATGGGATGGGTTGAAAATGGGTAATAAAAAAATGGATAAATTATTCGACCCTACCCTTATTTAATATGGATAAAAAATAGGTTAACTGGCGGATAATATGGAATTATGGATAACCATATTATCCATGACTTCATGAATATGATCACTTTTGGGAGAATTCCTAGACTCCAAACTTGAGGAACCTCCAATTTCAGGCTTTACAAATGTAAAAGTTAAACCCATTGGTCATCCATTTTCTAGATGGACAATATAATTCTTATCCATATTTGATCCGTTTTTAAATAGTTCATTACCCAACCCATTTTTTAGTGAATAATATAAATGGTTAACTATTTTCCTTCAACATTTTGCCACCTCTACTCCAACTACTTGATCGCTAGTGGCACAAAACCATATTGACTAAAGATAATTTTTCTGGTTGTTGTTTCTCATAATATGGAAACCAAAGAAGCACACACTTAGGTGATGGCAAGATTTCACCAAAAAACACTCATTTAGATTGTATTAGTTAACTGCCAAAGTTTGCACCCTAAGACTAATCCAAACCAATATCTTGAAGCATATGGTTTAAAACACAACACAGCTTTTTAACTTTTGTGGATGCAGAGTCCTAAGAAAAAAGTGAAAAGAGTAGAGATTCTATCTCAGCAAGAACATTGAAGTTGTGGACCTGGTACATTCCACAGAAGTCACCACAGCATGGTAAGCCTTTCAAGTTTGAGGTCCCACTTGATCATGGCACTTTAGGTACCTATTTCTGCTCTGCCATTTGCTGAAACTCAGCACTTTTTCCACAGGTCATACATCATAAATGCCAAGCAATCCATAATGGAGAAATTCTTGTTATTCCAATGTTCGTAAAGTCATTAAAGCAACAAAACATCCTTCAGTGATTATTCTACATAAAAACCAGATATATTAATCTTATCTTGAAGGCTAACAACTAATTCCATGCAAGTTCACTGGCCAAGATTGAAAGCTTGCGTCTTAAAATTGAAAATCCAAGATAATTTGATGACAAGCAAATTAATACTAACTAAAGATAATCATACTGGTCGTTGCTTTTCAAATTATATAAACCAAAGAAATTCCTCACAGTAGGCCTAGGCAAAGTCGGCCAATCCTTTTACTTTTTCCTGATATGACTATAAGAGAAAAAATTTATGGAGCAATTCTCAGAAAGCAGGAATCAACACCAAGTGAGGGAACAATGGTCTCTTTTAATACCTGGTTTTTTTAATTTAACTGTGGGGAAGCATGCCTCAGTTTTTGTGGATTGAGGCCCCTTTATGTATCTATTTCTGCAATGTCATTTGCCAAGCACCGTTACTTTTTCTGACTTAGTTGACAGCCACAACAAAGATTCTTTCATGCCATATCATCAACTTCATCTAATAGTAGAACTAACCAAAGATATAAATGTATATCTGTGTATGTAGCCAAGGTGTCCAACTTAAAAATAAGAGTCCCTTGGTTTAAAATGTTTTTGCATGAAGGAACTAAAAAGGCATGTTACACAAAAATGCAAAGATAAGAATCACATTTCATAGTCTTACAATAAACATATCAGCTTCAGTTTAATGTTGCTGTCAAGACTCTCAGCTATTTATTTGAAGGGAAAGAAGAGATAGTGTATCCTTAATTATAATCCACAATCAAGCTACTATAAGAGGCTGGTGCTCAGTATGCAAAATGTCATATTCAGAATTTGCAGCCTCGGATTCCCACTTCATCCGCAATAACCACTGAGCTTAATTCTCCAAGAATATAGGCCTTTATCAAAGAAAGATACACTAAAAAGGGAATCACTCCATATTTCAAATTATCCTGAAATGGCAAAGCCATTTTAGAAAACACCGATTAAAATAAAATTTCATGTTGTGCAATAAACATTGAGCAGTAAAATTGTTTGTCGTTATTAAATGGAAAGTTGTAAAAGTTCTCTAACGAGTCAATACTATTACATGCACAGTTGAATACTTGTGTTGTGGAATTCTTTTGCAAAGCTGAATCATTTCTTCATTTTGCTTATGTAACAGTATTAGTAATTATTAACTCAAAAATTACGAGGAATCATCAAGTACTACCATGTTCAGTACTGTTTCTGTAAATAAAACTTCTATAAGGTGTAATTTGTAACTTGTAAACCATAAAACAACAACTTTGAACAGATAATTCTCAGCGAGTGACATACCTGGTGAGGAAGAACTTCTCTAAAAGGCTTAAATTGTTTCCTTTCTTCTTTACGATGACTTATCTACAGTAACCTAATGGGCACAGAGAGGAACCAATTTAAATTTGTTCTCTTTTTAAGTCATTACGTCCAGCAAATGACGTAGTGCAATAGAACTTATCTGCTATTAAGTCGCTTAAATCCAATAATTATGGTAATTGCCAAATTAGAAGATAATAGAACAATTTCAGTTGCATTGCTCTACTGTTGGCGCGCGACACTTGTCGCTACGATTCAAGTCGGGACTCGGGATTCAGGCTCGTGGATCCTAGTCGCGTTGAGGTACTATTGGGCTTGAATTCCTAAGATGAATGGGCTTTAGAAAGGTCCCCTTTAGAAACCCATGTGCTATCCAGAAGCCCCGTTCTAGTTGCCTGCACTGGTGCAGCTCCTGGTGCTTTGCACAAAGGGATTTTAACCTAATTATATTATATTAAAAACTTATTTATCACTTTTCTTTAAGTTCGTTAAGAATTATATTCTGTATCTATATTTATTATTTATGTACAAAATATTATAAAAGAATGATCCCTTAAATATAAGAATTAATTTGTAACGTATTCTCATCCCCATCTATCAGCTTTAGCCTACTAAAATCACTATTTTCTTTATCATTTCAAAAAAAATTAAAGTCATTCTCTCTTTTATATAAATCCACCAATATATCTTTCTCTCTCTCATACAAATCAAACTATTATCTCTCTAAAATTGTTGCATCATATATTTTTCTGAATCAATTCCACCAACAACCATTAAAAAGCTTCAATTGTTGACAAATCCCTCGACATTATTTCTGAAATTGCAGGTAGTGAGATTTGGCATTGACAAACCATAAAAAAGGTTTGAAACTTTGAATTAGATATTCGAATTTTACGAATTTGTGCTTTCTTTGGATTGGCTGTTCTTGAAAACGATTAAAAATATTCTTTAGAGTTTATATCTCAATTTGAAGGGAGATTAGTTAAGTTTAAAGTTGGTTTTAGGTTGAATTTCATATTGAAACTCGAGGAAGAAGAAGTTTCGGAATTGTATTATGATTGTATGATAAATGTATCATAACTGTATCTGAGTTGTATTTGATACATCAATACCTAAGATAATTCTGATACAATACTAATACTATTAAAATATACTCCATCCGTTTCAATTTATGTGAACCTCTTTCCTTATTTGGAAACAATTTAAACCTCTTTCCTTATTTGGAAACAATTTACCTTTATGCAATGATTTATAGCCACACAAAATAAAGGTGCCTCATTTTACACCACAAGAACAAAAGTCTTCTCCATTTTCTGAAACTCCGTGCCCGGTCAAATGAGTTCACATAAATTAAAACGGAGGGAGTAATATTTTATCATAATTCAAGTTTAAGGTTGGTTCTAGGTGGATGTTTTAAATTGAAACATGAAAAAGATGAATATCAAAAGTTGTATCATAATTTAGAATTGTATCATGATTGTATCATAATTTATACCAAAAGTACATGATACAATACTAATATAAATATAATACGATATTGCATCAGTTTAAGTTTAGGGTAGATTTTAAGTTGTATCATATTTGTTAAGAATTCTTTCAAAATTTTATCAAATTTGTATCTTAATTATGAGCAGTTGTGAGTTCGTGACGAATTTCACAGTTTATCTCACAAATATATGATAATTACATATTAATCTATTTATACTGTATCAGGTATTATTTTAGATATTAAGGTACTATCTACAAGTTAGATACAATTGTGATACAAGTATGATATAATTATGTTTTATGAATTGATGTATCTGATACAATTTAAATACAATTATGACACAATTATCATACAATTGCTGAATATTTCTTTATTTTCAGTGTTGTCCGGTCTCCCAGTACAATAATGATGCATTGATAATTTAATAATATAAATCTATTGCCAATGATAGGAAAGAGAAGATGGAGATTCTCAGAGTAGATCAAGGAATTTTGTTCTAAAAAGGGAGAGAAGATGAGAGGGAAAAAAAGGAAAAGATATAATTGGATCCCTTAATTGAATACACTAATAATGAGATAAGAGCCTTTTAAGGAGCAATCTACACAATTTATAAGAAAAACCTAGATACTTATTAAAAATCACAAAACATAGAGAACGTTGGTAAATAAATTTCTAACAGAGTATACCTAGGTAAAAATCCCTTGCACAAATAGGACACTTCGGCATCATTATTTATTTTTTTGATAGGATTTTTATCTTCCTATATTACGAATGAAATTTATTGTTATCCCTAATCAAATTTTAACTTAATTATATGATCATATATAATTTATTGATTATATACAATTAGTATTAATGTGTATGCCTATATATTAGGAATTTAATAGGAAAATATTTATTTTCCATCATTGTTCTCTCTCTCCTGTGCTCTCCCTCTTTCCACCCCCTCTCTCTCCCTATCTCTCACTTTCTCTCTATCTCCCATTCTCTATTCTTTTCCCAGTTTTTTTTCCTATGATGTTCTCTACTATTTATCCTTTTATGTTGTATTTATTATTTAATGAAATTCATCAATGGATTTAAATCGTTTTACTATTGAGTTTTAACTTAGCAATTTCTTTTCATGTTGCATAAGCGGTGTTCAAATTGAAATTGTCTATCAATAAATTTTGAAGGTGTTTGACTCTCCACCATTGACAGCTATTAAAACGTTTTGAAGCTTTGAATTTGAATTTGGATTTTCAAAAATCATTACTTGCTTAGATTGGGTGTTGTTGTAAAAAATTGGGAATATTATTTGGAGTTTATATCTCAACAAGTATTAGTACCCGCGTGATGCGCAGACACAAATCATGTCAAATTGTAATGTAGGTTGTTTGAATCATGTGTGAATAACCTTAAAATATAGTGAGATAAAAATTAAATGTGGAGGCTTGTACTGCGAACCCATCGTCATGTCTACCCCCATGTTATGGTGAAGGTGGATGATATCCCTGCTGCTGATTGCTGAAATATTGAGGTCTAGGATATGGAGCCATGTGTGGTGGCCTCATACCTGCAGCATTATACTGTAGTTGTGGAGGCCTGTACTATTGTGGAGCCTGCTGCCCCCAACTTGGATTACCCTATCGCTGCCCTCCATAATTTGCTACATAGTTCATATCTTCATGCTGGTGATGATGTTCTTGGTCTGCGACCCATGGATTACCTATGGGTTGGCTAATGCAAGATGTGCATAAACCACCATTGGTAGTGTCTACAATGTGAACCTGCTGCTTGACCCCAGATTCTTCCACCTTCTTTGTCAGGATGCTCATTTGTGTCAACAAGGTTGCCATGTTCTCCTCTAGAGTGTTAGACGGATTCAGAGGTACAGAGTGTACCACTGGAGTGATAGGAGCATTCCTGATCGTCCACTCGGAATTTTGAGCCATCTTGACTAGCAAATTTTGGCCCTCTCTCCAAGTCTTGCTCAGAAAAGCCCCACCTGCTCAAGCATCTACAATATTCTTCATACTATCTATCTGAAAGCCCCATGTAGAACCTTTGACCCAACATATGCTCAGGAATCCCATGGTGAGGACACATAACAAGCATACCCTTGAATCTGCCCCAAGTTTCATGTAATGTCTCCATTGGTTTCTGCTTGAAGCTCACAATCTCATCAATTTGTTGAGCTGTCTTGTTAGGTGGATGAAACTTGTTGTGGAATTGCTTGACTAACTTATCCCAAGTTGCAATAGAGTTTATGGGGAGTGAGTTTAGCCATACTTGTGCAGCCCTTGTAACTGAGAACGGAAAGAGCAATAGTCTGATGGCTTCCGGAGTCACATTTGGTTGCCTCTGTGTCTTGTATATCGAGAGAAAGTTCTTCAGGTGCTGTTGTGGATCTTCAACCTGAGACCCAGAGAAGAATCCCTTATTTTGCAACAAGTGTAGCATGTTGTTAGTAATCTAGAAAGACTCATCTTGAATCGCTGGCACAACGATGGCAGTTGCCAAATTATCCACTGTGGGTTGTGCCTAGTCGAATAGTGCACCTTCTTGTGCCTCCTGCGCCTCTTGCATGTTTAACCCAACTTGCTGGTTTGGGTCGTTCACATCACCCATGTCGATATCTAGTTTGATTGGTTGCTGAGATTGCTGAATTTGTTTGATAGTCCTGTTACGTGCCCGGGAAGTTTGCTCGGGGTCTGTGAGTCCTTCAATTAGTTCTCCAGTCCTTGCAGATTTTCTAGGCATGCACCTGAGTACCCAAATCAACAACCGTCAAAATAATCAATGTAAAGTGTAGAAAGAACCTGACTACACAAGAATCTTGAAGTTCTGTCAATGGCAACTGATAATTCCGTTAATTCCCCGGCAAATCGTAGTCAATATAACCTGGTCTAACAAGTCCAGAATCGATCCCACATGGAATTAATCTACCATTTACAACTTTCACAACCCAAGAGTACTTCCGAATCAAGTTCCTAAAAATTCGAGTATGTTTGTGTGATTTTCGAACAACTACCTTTGCAAGAATTAAAGTACTGAAAAGAAAGAATTGAATATTAGGTAAAACAATATGGAGAAAGACTAAGGTATTGATTTCCCCTATTGATGGAATCCCTTCTCTTTATGCTCATACAAATTGTCAATATATTCTATCAATCATGAACGTTATTTGTACTGTAACCCTCTCCCGAGCAATTACAATAATTTGCTAGTGCACTCTCCCGAGCTACCCTAGCTAGCTTTGATTTGAATAGTTCACTTAAGATTGCACCCAAGACTTCGTTATTCCTAATCCCGACGCCTAAAATTATAGATTCCTCCAATAACCTAGGTGTGATGTTGTTCAATAATATACCTAAATATGCACTCTTTTTCAAGTTATGCACACTAAATATGCACAACTAATTGGGGATCCTACCAATTAAATACAAAAAGAACGAAGTTGAACAAATAAAAATCTAGCTAACAATTTGTAATCACATAAACGATAAGTTCATCACTCAATAGGTCCCATCAAAACCTTAGAAAATGATTTAGCTACTAATGATCAAAGAAACAAGAATAATAATTGAATTCATAAATAAATACTTGATATAAAATAAAGGAATGAGTTGAGAGAGTTCTCTCTTACTAATTGTCTTGCAAAAGTAGTCAAAAATACAAGGCTTGCCTCTATTGGGCGAACTAGGGGTTTATATAGAGGTTTTAGGGTTTAAAACTGAATTTGTACACAAGTAGAAAAATATTTGCGGCGCCTTCCGCGGTTCGTCTGCGGTCGCGGGCGAACCATGAACAGAGCAGTCCTCTGATTCTTCCGAAAAGTCCAGAGAACTTGTTTTTTCGCGGTTCATCCGCGATCGCGAGTGAACCGCGGATGAACAGTGCTTAGGATTTCTTCTTCAATTTTTCAAGCTCACTTCACTTCAACTCTTCACTTGGCATTTTCATCAACATGTGACTCCAAAATAGCTCATTTAGCATCCAGTGGTTCATGTGTACCTATAACACACCAATAAACACTAATCAAAGTATTTTGTCATCATAAACAATATCAATTCAACGACAAAGTGTGATTATTTAGGGCATAATTTTAGTCAAATTCACCTATTATCAATATCTTCACGGTAATTATTTTGTCTTCTTTCAGACTTATCTCATTCTCTTAAGAAAATGAGAATGGAGCAAATTAAACAGGACGAGTTTTTACTTCTTGTGTTCACGATCATACATAATTTTGATCATGACAAGATAGAGAAAATTTACCACTTTAGGCGGTTATAATTTCTTACAATCTCCGCTTGAGTTATAATCAAACTTCGTTGTCTTTGCTTGTATATAAAACCAAATTAGAATTTCAAGAATTTAAAAGAGAAAAATAAAGTAAAATACTTACTTTAAATCCAGAATTTAATCATGAAGAAAGTTTATGGTGCAATTGACAATTATTATGCTCAATCACAAAGCTTCTACTCAATCGGTTAGAGTCACGTGATGATAACATGTTATGAAATAATAAAAGTAGAAGAACAATAATGCAGAGATAGAGAGAAGAAATTCTTATTGAATTTTAGGATGAATTACAATAGAATAAAACCCTCTATTTATGGGGAGATAGTGACTTAGTCACCAAATAATAAATCCTAGAATCTCTCTAAATATGAACATCCATCATAAAAAAATTCTATTTATAATAATTAGTGAATTTTCTATATATGCTTGGGCCTTCAGGTATTCAATGCCCGAAAAAACAACTAATTTCAATCTGGGATGTTTACCTCTTATACCATATATGAAACCTTATTACCCTAAATGTGCATAATTTGTTAATTACCCATCCAGTCCACGTTTTACCTATTTATTTTGTACCACTCGACTATTAGACATTAAAAGGGCTGAATATTCCCTAAAAATGGGCTAAAATTAAGGAGAGAATCTTGGTGTTAATTGATTCTATATTAAATTCAATTTTTAAAAGGGGAAAGGAGACTCGTCTGCGTATTTTTCTTTAGAACTACAATTCAAAATTCTCGAAAAAAAGAATGAACAATTTAAATTTTCGAGTTTCAACAACTCAAAGTTGAAAAAATATGTTCTTCCATATATTTTTCACCATTGGTAGCCATTAAAAAGCTTGAAAGCTTTGAATTCAAATTTGGGTTTTCAAAAATTATTATTTGTTTGGATTGGGTATTGTTGTAAATAATTTGGAATATGTTTAGGAGTTTATATCTCAATTTGAGGGGTTTTGGTGAAGATTAGACTTGGTTTTGACTGAATTTCAGATTCAAACTCGAATAAGAAGAAGAAGACATATTTCTAGAAATTGTAGATAAATTGAAGTTAAATTGTAGAATTGTAAATATATTGTAGATAAATTGTAGATAAATTATAGATTGAAAAGACTAAAACTTCTACAATTATGTCAAAAAATGCCAATTATGCTACAATTGAAATGAGAATTTGGATATTAAAATTCAATGTATCTATTTTATATATATCTTGTAGATAAATTGTAGATTATTTGTATTCTGATTGTAGATGCATTATTTTCTGTTTTCACAAATCCAAAACGACTAAAGCTTCTACAAAATCTTCTGCAAAAAACAGTGTACAATTATCAACAATTTTTCTAATTTGACTATAATTTAACTACAAAATATCTACAAATTCTGGAAATATGTCTTCTTCTTCTTCCTTTTCAAGTTTCAATCTACTGTGTTAACTAGTAACCTCCAACCACTGCAAAAAAAAAAAGAGGTCAGAGATTTTTTTGTGAACTTGAATTGTAAAAAGAAATTTATTGAAATTAGATTATTTTATTTATTTTCTCTCAGAAGCTAATATCAAATTTTAAATTATAACAACAGATAATTTTTGTTATCGTTAAAATCGTAACTGCCTAAAATTAAATGACCGTAACATTTAGTAGTATAAATGAAAAATTGACTTTTATAAATGAATATAGTACATTTTAAATGGACTTAAAAGTCTAGACATTTTTTGTTTGTTTATATTATTTGTGGGCAGTTGGGAAACAAAAGAAATTGTGCGACAGCATGAGAAGAAAATACAAAAAGAAAACAATATGAATAGTGAGAAGATACAGTCCTATAATCACGCCTAATATAAATGAACCCTTGATTATATCTCTAATTTGAATTATGGTATATAAATGGTAATTTGGTATGCTTAAATATAATAAATATAAATCTTAAATAATGAGGATAATAATTCATATACGATATAAGTAGGTAAAAATTCCTCTCAATTTTCACCGAATAAAACCCACTAAATTGGAAAGCTTTTGACTTTATATTCTCAAGATTTGAACCCAATGCTCAATACGGTAGACTTTCGGCCCAACTAGGGAAAATAATAGTGGGTGACCCAATGCTCAATACGGTAGACCTTTGGCCCAACTAGGGAAAATAATAGCGGGTGATGCATCTAACTTATTGTAGTGGGCATTGAAAGATTGACTAGGATTTTTTTGGCATATGAGACATCACTCAACACTCATTATTAAATAAAGAGAATTTTTCGTAAAACATAATTTTTTGGGTCTAATTAACCATTTATAAATATTCTTTATTATATTACGTGATATAGATATCTTTTATATTTTTATATAATATATTTCATGTATTTAAGCTATCGTATTCATTAATACAACAAAAAAATATAAGCGTAAAATCTGGAATTCCAGCTAAGTTTCACATGTACTTAGTTGTATTCAACCGACATTAACATTAAATATAGTAACGTATCTGCTCTAAAACGAAAGGAAATAAAATCACATGATATTCTCCTAATTTAACTCAACGAACTAAAATGAACACTCATTAATCTGTATTTGAAAGATACATAATAAAGATTATAGCTGAATAAAGAGAAATATATATGAATAATACAGTTGAATACAACAAAATACACCCTAATTCATCTGAATAAAACACTTGAATACAACCAAAAAAAATAACTGAATACAACTGAATAAACTCTTGAATGCAACAAATTACAACTAACTTTTGCTGAATAAAATAATTGAATATAACTGAATACAATTGAATACAGTTGTATAAAACACTTGAATACAACTAACTACTGCTGAATAAAATAGTTAAATACAACTGATTAAACCTGAATACAAGCTGAAGAATACATTCAAATACAACTGAAATTAATTCATGGTCTACACAGAAATCAATAAGCCACTTGAACCGCTTCAAAGGATAGAGAACACGGTCAGGACCAAAATGCGCAAATCTTGCTTTCAAATTATTTCTATGAAGCAGCCAACCCAGTTCCTGAATGAAATTCATGGCTTGATTTCTTTCTTCCATATTATTTATCTGTCCCTTGACATAATTAGCTGAAGTTAAATCTAGTCCACTCTCAAGCATACAGATCTCAGAGCAAACAGCTTCCTCCGTAACTATGAAAGGGAGGAAAACGAACAAGACCTTTTTGCTATGAAGAATAGCGGACCTCACAACAGTTAACACACACACGACGCTCCTGGAATCACACCAAATCCGACCAAAATAGTGCAGAAAGTTGCTGAAAATTCAATCGAAAATTGAGAATTTGGATGAAAAATTACGGTTTTGTGGTAGAAGAGAGTATGGTTGTATGCAAACAGAGAGAGATTGTTATTGGGGTTTGCAAATACGCGGTAATTATGTGAGAGAATATACAAAAAGGGAGAGAGAAAAATAATAGCATATATTGTACCTTAATTGTAGGATGTAACTATATTTAGATTTTTTGCTATAAAGGATAAAAAGTATTTATAGGATGTAATATTTTGAAATGGTATTTAATATTTTAATAAATAAGGTACTAAGATTTTTAATAGGAGGTAAAAAATTCGGCAAATGTTTAGAGTTTGTTCTAATGCGAGAGTTGTATACAGTATACCTAACTCCTTATCAATTTTGTGTTAAACTACTTCAACTTCAATTAAGCTTTTGAATGATAATTCTCACAATTCAATATAATAGTAGAATATATAAAGTCCCTAATTCAAATCTCATAAACACGTACCCATCAAACAAATTCTTCTACGTAAGGGAGCATCTTAAAATTTAAAATAAATAAAGAAGATGTTCATTGGTTAATTGGTTCTTCTTAAAGTTAGTCTTTAGTCGGAGAAAAACATGGAAAAAACGTTCAAAAGGGATTATCTTAGACACAAGCCAATTATATATACTGTGTCCATTCTCTTCTAGGAGAATGATTCTTATGGTATTTTACAGCATGATAGAAAATGATTACTTAATGAACCCCGGATTACTTGAGATTAAGGATTACTTAGCTATTAAACACTGTTTTCTTCTTTTTGACTCATGATTTAGATTAAAAGAAAGTCATCTTATTCCTCTGGAACCTGGATTTATCCTTAACTTTTCTGTTAAAGACTTCTTTTCCTTCTTTCATTAATAAATGACTTATCAGCCTAATTTTCATGAACTGAATTGGATTCTTAACCCGAAAGCACACGTTTAGCGGGCCCTAGGCCCATTTCAGAAGAAACCCGCTCTCAATTTCAAATATTCACACGTTCTTAGTTGTGCTAATTTTCATACCAGTAAATTACGCATAGGCCCTTTCAAAGTTCATCCCCATAAGACGAAATTTTTTATGACATATATAGTAGGAAAATAAAATCATAACTAATTATGACATGAGTTCTCGAGTTCGAGTCCTGAGAATGAATAATAGAGAGTGCTTTGCTCATTTGTGTGGGCCTACCCGACGTGAATTTGAATTAAACAAAGATAGTTAGCATAGATATGAGTCTATCTCCGATAGGCATCGGAGTAGATCTCCACGATTTACAAGTGTTTTTTTATTTTTTTTTCATTTTTTGAAGCAAAGGATATTGCGACGATTCCCCCTTTAAAGAGGATCTCACCTCCTCTATCTCTCGTTCACCATCGAACACTAGCTCGTCTGTAAAGAGCCCTATCTCCTTAGGCTTTAATTCCCTTCGAAAAAGAGAATCTAGTCGAGTTAGTAAGTTTCCAGTACCCAAATAATTTTAACTTTTTTATACAAAAAAAAAAAAAAGAAAAATGAAAAAAAGATTATGGGATGCCTTGATCTGCCCAATGTTTTGTCCGCCAGTTGTTTGGATCATCTGAGGAGGTCTTCTATTGAAATGACATATAAAAATTAATTAGCTTAAAGTTAGGTGACAATATCATAGATTAATGAGCGATAGAGACACTAGATGAATGATTTGCTACCTAAAAGAGATTTAGAACGTCATTACAGTCTAATCCACATTACCTTTAAGTAGCTTTTTACATTAAAATAGAAAAAGGAAATTTTGGAAAGAAAACGCAGAGCTTATCTAAGGAAAAAAAAAAAAAACTCTGTACGTTAAATTCTTATTTCTTATTAGAGGGTAGTGACTTACACTAAGATGAATGATAGTTAGCCTTCTTAATGTGCTATTATAAAAGATTGGATAACTCTTAGGTACGTACAGTTATTAAAATACAGTAAGTCATCTAGTACTTTATTTGACTGGTAGATTGTTAGAAACAAGTGTTAAATAAATAAAAGAGCGTTACCTTTTTCTAACAACTTAATCAAGTCGATTTATAAGAGGATTAAGAAAATTCGTAATTAGCGTATATTAGGCATCTTTAGAAAAAATTAAACGGTATACACAAGAATAATGGTGAGGGACAAATATGGAAATTCAAGAAAGAAACAATATATGACAAGACTTGAAAAGTGATGCACCGGCGAAATTTGAGTGCATATATCAGCAAGGAATACAGTAAAGCCCAAGAAAGAATCCCACAACTTTTTCTTTTTCTTGAGTATCAAATGGTTTCTTGCTCTGATATTTCTGCAATTCAATTATAGGAGTACCATTTTCTACTACAATCTTATCCATGCACTGTTAAAACCATCATTTTCCTTTTCATTTTCCTTCTCTATAAATACAAACATAACAGAGCAATCAATTTCTCAGATTAACTGACTGAGAAAAAGAAAAATAAAAAAAGAAGAAGAAAAAGATGACAACTATGATAATGATGATGAAGCCATCACATAATACAACTTCAACTGCAGGAGACTTGAGTTTTCACAGATGGAATTCTCCAGTTCCGTATCTTTTTGGTGGGTTAGCAGTTATGATGGGATTAATAGCGTTAGCATTGTTACTTTTAGCTTGTTCTTACAAGAAACGTTCGTCGTCGTCGACGGAAGAATCATCGTCATCTTCCAACAACGTTAACGATTCCGACGACGGTCGGCAAGAGAAGTCGTCGTCGAAGTCAGTACAGGTATTGAGACCAGAGATGGAACCAAAATTTGTGGTGATTATGCCCGGAGATTTCACTCCAACGTGGTTAGCCAAGCCCACCATGCCTACTCGTCAAGGTCCTGACCAAGTTTGAGTCATTTAATTCTTTTCTTATTGTATTCTTTTCTTTTTTCCAATAGTATTTGAGGCTGGAATGAGGTAGAAAGTAGGAGTAAGAGCTGATATGGGACGGAAATGATGGAGAGTAAATTACAGCAACTAATATGTAACTACATTTACTCAAAAAAAAAAAGGAAAATAAGTGCATACCATGAACAATATTTTTTTGGTTCAACTTCTTGTCTTCGTATTTTTGGGTTTTTGACACTGATAATTATCGATTGTTTTATATATATATTTCAGCAAATTAATTAAGGTTAATTGTTTACATTTGTAACCAGAGTGGATTCTTGCTAGCGAAGCTTTAGAGCTTTCTAGCGAACTCCAATAATTACGAGGAGTTAATATTTGAGACAACTATTGCTTCCACAATAAATTGCCAAAAGACCACCCCAGAAAATTAACGAAGGGACAACATAAACATAAACACGAGAATTCTCCTTAATTTGCTGTTTTCTTTACGCGCACTGTCATTTAAATATACGTTTAAAAAAAAGTAGAATAGAGACATAAAGTACTAATGTACTATGACTTGTCGTGGAGTATATCCTCGTATTGGAAATAGGAAAAAGAATTCCTGCTGCGTGAATTTCGGGGTTCTTACTAAGTACTGTAAAACAAATTTCATGTGCAAAACACATCATATACCTATTTCATTAGTAGAAATATTGAATGGGGTAAAAAGTTTACCTTTTTGTTTACCATTTTCCCCCTTTTATTCGTTGATTACGATATAGATAATGTTCATAAGTAAAATATCTTGGGAAAGTTACGAAGCGAGCTTTTGAAAATACATTAACGTGACGCATATTATAAGGGTATAGCAAATTATGTGACGTCGATTGGAGTGTTGGAATTGACGACATTAAGCAAAGGTTTCGTGCAATTAACAGAAAGAGACTATTAAGCAAAGGTTGAAGAGAGAGACATCTTTGTGCGTGTCAAGGGACTCATTATTAGAAATATTTTTGAAAAAAAATATTTTTTTTTTAAAAGTACTTTTAGTGAGAAGCAGTTTGTATTTGGCTAATCTATATTTTATATTAAAAGCACGAAGGCCTTTAGCGAAATATCGTTCGTCTTTTTTACCCCTTTAAAATAAAGTTCACACTAGGTAAAATAGTCATTTAATTATTTTCCTACATATAGTATTAATTATTCAATTAACTTTTCTAATATTTAGAAATAATCATTTAATTACTTTCCTATTTAGGACCTTGATTTAGAAAAGTGAAAAACACATTTCTAAAATTTCTACCATAAATAAATGAGAAAAGTACATTTAAGAGAAGGAATTAAAATATATTCGATTCCTAAAATCTTAAGTTAATTAAAAGAAAATATATATTTCAAGAAGGAATCAAAATATTTAAAATTCTAATCTTTCGTATACATTAATAGAAAAGGAAATGCATTAAAAGGAAACTCTTAACTACATTTTTTATGAGCAAATTTTCGGCAACTTTGTCAAATAAAAAGTAGAATCCTTTTTTCCTCTTCTTTTAAAAACTTTTCTATTTACATGTTAAATTTTGAAATGTTATACATTTACTTTCAATATATATAATTATATAATCCATAAATATAACTATTTAGGAAGGGATTAGGAGGAATGAGTTCTTTTGGAGTGTTCCTACTTTCTCATGTGGTGCATAAATTAGAGTTAAATGAAAATCTTTGAGATGAGAAGAAACATAAGATTCACAAAAAGGGATTAAATTGGGAGCGTCTGGCTGACGATCTACAAAGATTATTGAAATACAAATCGGTTTACCAAGATTATAGGAGTGCATAGGGTACATGCAGAATAAATTTGTTCTTTTTGTATATATTTTATTGATTAAAATAATAGACACGTGCAACGCACGTACACTAAAAACTAGTTAATTTGTAAAGCACTTCTGAGCAGCAATTATTGTTTGGCCAAACTGTTAAAAATTGCTTATTTTTCTCAAAAGCGCTTTTAAAAAAGTGCTTTTGGAGAGAAGCTACATTTTTCTGCTTCTCCAAAACTGCTTCTACTTTTCCTCAAAAACACTTTTTTTTACTTCAAGAAGCTTAGCCAAACACCTTAATTTTTGGCCAAAAGTGCTTTTGGCAAAAAAAAACACTTTTGGTCAAAAATAAGCTTGTCCAAATAGGCTATAAACCCCGGAAAATGATATTCATTAGATTTTGGTAAAATCTTATAGTATCAAATTATACACACAAATATGCATAGTAGTAATTAACAACTGTATTAGACACATAGTATTTGAGCTTAAGTACTACACATTGGATATGGAAAAAAATTATACAATCAAATCACTTTTTAGATAAGTATAAACAAATTTCATGTAACTGCTAATCAAGTAAAAAATAGTATAATCCAATGTCCCAATTATAGTTTGCTGGGGCGTGATAGTGTAAAATCATCATACTTACTCTATCAGTTTATTAAGTTGGGATAAATATCAATTCATGAATAAATACCTTTTTCAAGCTGATCAACAAATTGAAGTAATTATTTTACGGAAACTCGGTTGTTCATTGCGCCAAAATGATAACATCATGTCGTCCTCTCTCCTCCTATGCGTGTGTCGTTTTCATTAGCTAGGTTAAAGAAAAAAATCACAACGAATTGAAGATGAAAACTTCACATAATACTACTTCGATAGGAGTCTCGGGTATCCACATATGGAATTCTCCAGTTCCTTTCAATTTTCTGGGCTAGCAGATATGATGGGATTAATAGTTTTAGAGCTGTCTGTTTACCCGTAAATTAGTACATTTAAATTTATACGTGATTTTTGTATGGGTCAAAATCCGACGCCATATGGATCAACGCTAACACGAAGAGAAGGTGGTCGACTAAGACGTGGGCGTACCCACAGGATATAATAATAACGAATTCCTCGGCCACGATCGAAGACGGAGTTATCAAGGGTTGGTACGAGTTCGCGTAAAAGGGTGATTTGTGAATCGCGAATGCGGGGCGTAAGACGAGTTCGCATAGTTGGAACTTCTAGTGCATCGCGATCGTGGGTGGGTACCGCGCTTACGTGCAATTTTTGGTAAACATAAGTTTATTCAATGCGAACGCGGAAAGTTGACCGCGTTCGCATAGAGGAAATAACTGCTGGACATTAGGGCTTTTTAAATCGTTTTGTTCCGCAAAGGTTAGCCATTTTCCACAATTTTTGCACCACCTTGAAAGCTTTTTAGTAGAGTTTGAAAGAGATTTTGACGGGAAGTGATTGGAGGTAAGTCTCGTGGCCTAGAAACACCATTTTATGGAAGAGTCAACCTTTAATTCTTAAAAATTTGGGTAAATAATTGGAAGAACTAGGGCTTGGTTTTTGAAATGTAAATTTAGAATTTGAAGGGGCATTTGAACTCCGCTTTTGATGAATTTTATATGCACGGACTCGTGGCGAGACGAGGAATCCGGTGATGTAAATTTCGTAATTTTTCAAGAAGCGGGCCCGGGGCTCGAGTTTTGCCAACTTCGTGTTTTAGGCGTTTTTCGAGTTCTTTCAACTGGGCCAGGTTCCATTAGCTTATTTTAACGTATTCCTTGTGGTTTTGGTCAGATTCTACACTCGAGGAGGTCAATTTGTGAGGGAAGCACAAGGCGAGCTAGGATTTCGACCAGCTTGAGTTGAGTAATAGTTATGAATGATGTACTGAGGGTTTGAGACCCAGTATTTGTACTACGTAGTGCTATGTTGATATGAGATATGCACCATATAATGAGCGTGGTGATGTTACTGTTAGGGATTTGGACTCGGTCCATCCCGATTGATGACTCTACTGTACTTTTGACTGAGACTGAGCTTAGATCCGTATATTTTGGGCTAGTTGCCATGTTTGGGGCCTTGTGCCGATCTGTAGAACCCTTAGGGAGCATGTTGAGCTAATTGACCTCACTTTACCTATTGAAAACATACTCAGAGTCATATCCTTAACTGTAAAACATAATATAAACAGATCTTAAAAATTTGCACTCTAAATGAGGAATACCCGGGGTTGCGAACCCTGTCTAAGCTGAGTGGGTCCGAGAGACCAAGTCTATATTGACTGAGAGGGGTCAAAGACCCCATAGTGAGGGTATTTGATATACACTAGATCGGGCTGCACGCCGCAACAGTATATATATATACATATATATATATATATATATATATATATATATATATATATATATATATATATATATATATATATATATATATATATATATATATCGGACTGCACATCGCAGTAGTATATTATATGGATCGGACTGCATGCCGCGGTGATATATTATATGGATCGGACTACACGCTGCAGTGATATATTATGTGTTTCGGACTGCACGACGTAGTATTATAGCGCTTGGGCTGTAGGAGCCCCTCCGGAGTTTGCCACACCCTTAGTGAGCGACTATTATTATTGGATCGGACTGTGCGCCGCATCAGTATATACTATAATTGAATCGGGATGCATTCCGCAACAGTATTAGGTATGGATCGGGCTGCGCGCCGCAGCAGTATTGATAAATTGTCAGACTGTAGGACATTTTTTTACCGGTTTTTAACCCATTAGCTAATCTTTACTGTCTTTACTGTAGGTTATAGAACTGTGTAGTGTTCTTACATGATTTCTTACTTTCAGCTGTTATTTATTGCTATTACTCACTGGGTTGGAGTACTCACTTTACTCCCTGCACCTTGTGTGTAGATACAGGGATCCTGGAGGCATAGCTGAGGTTATTGCTGCTGCCTAGTTCAGTTGTCGGAGTCATTGAGGTAGCTGCCGGCGTCCGCATGACCCGATTTCTCCTCTTATCTTTTCCTTTACTCCCGCACGTAGACTTTCTTATTTATAGGATGTTGTTCAGTTGTATCTACAGGCTCTGACTTGTGACGCCAGATCTGATATGAGCTGTTTTGATATTATTGTGGTTTTCGCACAGTTTTTATTACTATCAAACTGAGATTTTGCTTAGGTATTTTAAATTTATTAACTGATAAGGAGCTTTGTAAACTTGGGTTGAGAATGTTCTAAAGGTCGGGCTTGCCTAACAAGGTGTTGGGCGCCATCACAACCGGGATTTGGGTCGTGACATACTTCCTATCTATTTTTTAAAACTGTATTAAGTTATCCGACTACCGATTTAACTTGTTCATGACTCCATTTTCACGTTAATTTAGTGCCAACCCCTAACTGCATTACCCATCTATGAAACGTTATGAAGAAATTTGTCAATTGCTTAGAAAGATGAAACTTTGACATTCTAGTTGATTTGCGAAGTTGTAGTTATTGGCTTTCAAATTAAAGCCGAAAAACTGTGAACCAAGTTGAAAAATAAGGCAAACTTTGTGCTTTTAATATATTTTTTTCCGTTTTCCTTTCGCAAAGATATTTTTGTACCAAAGTGTATATTCTCCATTTTCAAGACTTCAAGTCGATGATTAGTATTCCCTCTGGCCCAAAATAAGTGATTTTTGGCTTTCTTTTGTGATTCAAAATAAGTAATTTTTTTAAATTTTAAGAATGAGTTAATTATTATTTTCTCCATATTGCCATTAAAATAAATAATGTTCGAATATGTGTTACGTATGTTTATGTAAAAATATAGTAAATATTAATATAATCAATTTTATTGCTAATTAATATTAGAATATAAACTTTTTAATTTGTATAAAAATAATAACAAAAAATTACTTATTTTAATTCGGAGGGATTATCTGTCACAAGTTTTCTTCTCTTGTTGACAAAGAACGTCGAAAAGGAAAAGTACATTTTGCAGACGATTTGTAGTTCGAGGTTGGTGGAATGCGGTGACTCGGAAACGTAAGGTTTTGGAATCAAAAGTGTGAAATCAACAAGCTGATGACTGATGATCATGATGAGTGACAATAACATGCCAGCCAAAAAGTCCGTTGAAAATTAGACATTGTGTCCACATAAAGGAGCCTCTAATTGGGTTTGATTATTTTAGTGGCAGACACTTATTGCCCAGTTATTTATTTCTACTGTGCTACAATATAGAGAACAAACTTATTGTTATGAAGCTCAAATTTTCTTCCTATATCTCAAAACCACATGAAATGACGCATGGTGACGCTTCTTCGGCGGCGGATGCAGCAAGCGAGGGTAGGCTTCAACAAAATCCGGTACTTTCAATGCGAAACATAAATTTATACGTAAAAATTTATTAATATTAAATATGCACCAAATTGAAGACTTATAATATATTACAAGAATTTTGCAGTCAATTTAATCCAACATTATTAGATGATTATAACTGCAAACGTGATCAATGGGCCTTTATAGAGGGAAGTACGAGTGACCAAAAACAAAAAACAAAACTTATAATCCTCCGAAAAGGAAAAGCAACAAAAACATCCTGAATTTCCAAGAAACCTCGTAGTAAATAACTTTCTAAAAGAAACATAAAATATATTCATTGTATAATTTGTAGCATAAAGAGAATCTTATTTAAATAGAGCCTACTGTTAGTGGCATTTTAGCAAATTCATACAGTATAGTGCTTGGTGCGCAAGTTGTTTACCTCTATAAAATCAGATAGGATTGCCATCTGAGTCGTCATTCCTAGTCCCTTCTTACGCAGTTTCATTACTATACCAGAAAATCAAGATTTGAGAAAGAATTACTGAAGTATGAGAGACATAAAAACAAACACAACTACTTCATTCTGGCAATGGAAATCTCCACTGCCTTACCTTTTCGGTGGTTTAGCATTAACGTTGGCACTAATTGTGGTGGCACTTGTCCTCCTCGTTTGTTCCTTCCATAAACGCCGCCATTCCTCCGCCGTGTCTGACGAAGAGAAATCAGTACCTCGTCACGTCAATATTACAATTGAGGATATGTTGCCGAGGATCGTCGTAATCATGGCCGGCGATCAGAAACCTACCCACATCGGAGTTCCTGCTGTTTCTTCATCATCTGATAAACCTTCAGATTAATTCACTCATAAAATATAGAATTGCTACTCCCTCCCTTCCTCGAGTTAACAGTTTTGCTAGTTTTCATTATGTCTCTTTGAACAATTTTTGAACTCTGGATTCCATTTGTAATATTTTTCTGTAGTATATGTAAAATAGATACTTAGTAGTTTAGAAATCAGAATTCTTTACCGATCATAATTAGTTCTTCGCCTACTTAATCAAGTAAATAAACATGATTTGCGATGTTAATCACTTAACATTTTTTTTGGTTTCCATTTATCTTTTTTTTTTTCATTTATCTTGTCGTTTGGTGCTTAATTTTGCCAGGGTAAAGATCTTTCTCAAAGAACAGCTACTGAATTTGGACTTGAGGAATATTTATTCACAAGGATGCCTTGTTTGTTTTGTTTAAATGATTTGAATAATTATTTCATATAGAAGAACTTTTTATTTTTATTTTTACGTTGAATGGAGTATGTTTACCCTAAAAATTGGATAACAATTAAACTTATAATGTAGTTTCAAAGACACGTGATTTCACCTAATATCAATTAACGATATAAAAATTAATAGCAGAAATTAGCAGTAAAATTAAGAAACCAACGTTTGAACAGAATTCAACCCTCAAGTTGAATACCCTCGAATTGATCGATGCAGGAACTACCAAAAATATAACAATATGATGAACAAGAATATAAGATGGAAAGTATAGTATTGCTTTAGTATGCGTGAATTCATGTGGTTACAAAACAATCAGGGCCCTCTCTATATAGTAGAAGAATCCTATCTATGGTACATTCTAATTACAAAAGTGAATCCCATGATTAGCTAGTTAATCGCTTTAAATTTTATCGGTTCCGAAATTTTCATCGTGATCTTCGATAAGTCACAGATATCCCGCTTTTCCGTTATTGCGCTTTGCTCGAAGTCTGCCATATTTAGTCTCGATCGTTGCTGGCATCGAGCTCGACATACCCCTTTATCCCCGAACTAGATACCTTGCCTTCATGCTTTGCTATGATCTACTGCGAGACTAGCCTTCGATGCAATTCCCCGGCCTCGATCAAATAGTTAATCGGGTAGGCCCAATTTTAACCGTATGCACGTATACTGCGTCAGAGATATCGATACACACATTTTCACAGTACGAACTGTGAACATGAAAAAAGAAATAAAAAGGAGATGATTTTGAACATTAAAAAATGAGTGAGAACATCAATTAGAAGAGTACTCAAGTCATGTGGGGTTGTGTTGAATGCCAGAAGGATAGCACTATTAACCTTTTCTGAGAAAAACATGGAGAAGGATGCGGCAAGCCGTTCACGCAAAATAGGGAAAAAGATGGAT
This sequence comes from Nicotiana noctiflora, assembly GCA_032618575.1. Taxonomy (NCBI): domain Eukaryota; kingdom Viridiplantae; phylum Streptophyta; class Magnoliopsida; order Solanales; family Solanaceae; genus Nicotiana; species Nicotiana noctiflora. Next base: position 40,790 of record JASVEL010013826.1, read on the forward strand.
GAACGAATAAATAAGATGATGACCAAAAATGTAAGGGAAGGATTTAAAGATATATACACTGATAATTTAATTTCTATAGTAGATTGGCTACCACATTTCTTGATTTTCTTTTTTTTTGGTTCAACTTCGTCTTTGTATTTTTCTTTCCTGGTTTGTGACTAATCGAAGGATGTGAAACACTGCAAATCTTATATAACAATTAATCTAACAAAGACGAGTGTAGAAATGACATTAAGCTAAAGATGTTCGTGCAATAGAAAGAAGAGGGATGTGTATAGGTCGAAATCTGATCAAAAGAATTTCACTTAAGGAAGAATGATTAGGAGCCAACCAAGCCGAAACCACGTACAAGAAGCAATACATCGGCGAATAATTCAGCTATGCTCGAGGTCGAGCACTCAGTTCGACCCGAACAGATAGCTCAACACTTAGACTTTTTAGAGGAATATTCTACAAGATATTCCAAGAACTTAGGTACTCCGGTCAAAGATCGTTAGGTAAGGAAAATGTTTGGTATAAATATCATGAAAGAGAGTAGCATAAGGGGGGAGGCAGAGGGGAACACATAGAGAGAGATTCATCCCTATGAAGTAGAAGGTGCTCCATCATCCCATGCTCTTCGCAAAAAGGGGGATAAATCTCATGATCTATAGTTATTTGTAGATTAACTATATCAAATGTATGAAGGTCTGTCTAGTTCAAGAATGTTGATTTTTTTCTTTATGTATTCGTCATTATCATTTGATATTGTCGAAGTAATCTTCCTTTTCTTACATTATAGAATCCAAATTCGACTATAATCGAATTTTACGTTCAACTATGCTTGTTTATCCTTGTCTTCCATCTCAGATCTAGAATAAATTATCTCTGGCTAGGATTTACCCCTTATCCTCTTATTTAATTAGTTTAACAAAAAGGCTTAAAACTTTTTGGTCAAACAATTTGGCGCCGTCTATAGAGATTTCCTAGCCAAAGTTTTAGTTTCATCTAGAACTAAACTCGGTTCTAGTTCTACTTTCCGTTCGATGTAACTTCATCCTTTGCCTATATGCTTGTGGTGCGGCTTATATTTCCGCGTCTTCACGCACTCGGGACTGCATCGAATTGGGACTTGAACTCGGAGATCCCAAAGAGCGACGTAAGTCATCAACCCACAAACTGCCCAAATTTGACTAACGCTGAAGCTAAGTACGAGGCTGAGATCGGATCTGAAACTAGCACTCTTAGTTCGTTGCCAATCAGATCGAAGGGACTTTCCAGACCCAAGTAGCGGATTCGGCAAAACACCAAGCCAAAGACCCAAAAGATGCCCTCCGAGTTTGGTGGATATTATCTCAACCTATGATAGCAACTACGAAGCATAGCGAAAGAAGGGAACATGGTCGCTCCCTTGCACCTGTCAACCAATAAGGAGTTCGAGTCCGATATGTGGAGCCGTTATCCCCATCTTTTCCCCGACTCAGGTACTTCTTTCTTATGTCCGTTCGAGGACGAATGGTTATTTCAGGGGTGGAGGATGTGATGACCCAAAAAGTCATCACTTGTTTTAGAAACAAATTCTGCATTATAAGGCCTTAAAACCTCTTTTTTACCTCACTTCAATTTACGTGTGCAGTCTGAGCGCGTAGCCAAAAAGCCATTATATGAAATATGTAAAAAATAATGAGTTTTGCCTTCAAAATGAATTTAAGTTGACTTCAATCAACATTATGAGCATACGGACCCGGATCCGTGTCCTGACGATCCCGGGAGGTCCGTAAGAAAATATGGGACTTGGATGTATGTGTGGAATCGAATTCTGGGGTCCCTATCCCGAGAAAATGAAACATGTTCGAAATTTGATAGTATCGGCCTCGACCCACATCAGCTACAAAGATCCAGAGTTTCTTGGGATTGGAAGGCTATTATCTTCAATTTGTGGAGAGGTTTTCATCTATTGCAGCCCCGATGACCAGGTTGACCCAGAAGGGTGCCCAATTTAGGTGGTCAGATGAGTGTGAGGCGAGCTTCAGAAACTCAAGACAGCCTTGGCTATGACGCTAATGTTGGTTTTGCCCACAGGTTCAGGCTCATATACAGTTTATTGCAATGCATCTCGTGTTGGGCTTGGTGCGGTGTTGATACAGAATGGAAAGGTCATTGCTTTTGCTCCATGTTAGTTGAAGATTCATGAGAAGGACTATCCAGTCCATGATTTGGAGTTAGAAGCCATTGTTTATGCGCTGAAGATTTGGAGGCATTATCCGTATGGCGTGGCATGTAATGTGTTCACGGACCATAAGAGTTTGCAATACTTTTTCAAGCAGAAGGAGCTAAATTTGAGGTAGATGAGGTGGTCGGAGCTGTTAAAAGACTATGATATCACCACCTTATATCATCCGAAAAAGGCCAATATGGTGGCTGATGCTTGAGTAGGAAGCCAGCTAGTATGGGCAGTCTTGTGTATATTCCAGTCGGTGAGAGACCACTTTCTTTGGATGTTCAGGCTTTGGCTAACCAGTTCATGAGGTTGGATATTTCTGAGACCAGCCGTGTATTAGCTTAGATGATATGCTCCGAGCTTGTGTCATTGACTTTAGAGGCTCATGGGATCAATTTTTTCCTTTAGCAGAGTTTGCCTGCAACCACAACTATCAATCGAGCATCTAGATATCTCCTTATAAGGCTCAATATGGTAGGCGATGTTGGTCTTCGGTTGCATGGTTTGAGACGGGAGAGGTTCGGTTATTGGGTACGGATCTAGCACAGGATGCCTTGGACAAGATTAGGATCATACAAGATAGGCTTCGTACAGCTCAGTCCAGGCAAAAGAATTATATCGATAGTAAGGTTCGTGATTTGGCATTCATAGTCGGTGAGCGGGTATTGCTTCGGGTGTCGCTATGAAGGGCGTGATAAGATTTGGAAAGAAGGGCAAGCTTAGCCCGTTTGGGATTCTCGATTGAATGGGAGAGGTCGCTTACAAACTTGCGTTTCCGCCGAGCTTGTCAGCCGTGCACGTAGTGTTTCACGTGTCCATGCTTCGGAAGTATCACGATGATCCATCCCACGTGTTAGACTTCAGCACTATCCAGTTGGACAAGGACTTGTCCTACGTAGAGGAGCCGGTAATTATTATAGACTGGCAGGTTTGTTAGTTGAGATAAAAGAGTTTTCCCTCTATACGTATTCACTGGAGAGGTCAGCCTGATGAGGCATGGACCTAAGAGTCCGAGTCCGATATGTGGAGCCGTTATTCCCATCTTTTCCCCGACTCAGGTACTTCCTTCTTATATCCGTTCGAGGACGAATGGTTGTTTCAAAGGTGGAGGATGTGATGACCCAAATAGTTATCACTTGTTTTAGAAACAAATTCTACATTACAAGGCCTGAAAATCTCCTTTTTACCTCACCCCAATTTGCGTGTGTAGTTTGGGTGCGTAACCGGAAAACCATTATATGAAAATCTGTGAAAAATAATGAGTTTTGTCTTCAAAATGAACAAATTGATTCGGTCAACATTTTGAGCAAACGGACCCGGAATTATGTCCTGACGATCCCGGGAGGTCCGTAAGAAAATATGGGACTTTGGTGTATGTGCGGAATCGAATTTTAAGGTCCTTAGTACCGAGAAATGAACTTTTAAAGAAAATTGTGTTCTAAAAAATAAATTGGTTTTTGAAAATGAAATGTGTTCGAAATTTGATGGTATCGGGCTCTAATCTTGGTTCTAGAGCGCGATATAGGTCTTATATATGATTTAAGTTGAGCTTGTGAAATTTGGTAAAAAGGGACTTGAAATGCCGTGAATCGGACCTTATTTGACAAAATAAGAAATTTGATGTTCTTATGTGATTTCATGATTTTGATGCTAAATTCATAGTTGTTGATGTTAGGCGATTTGAATGCACGAGCGAGTCTGAATGATATTTTTGGACTTGCGTGCATGTTTGGTTTGGAGCCCCGAGGGCTCGAGCGAGTTTTGGGTAGACCACGGAGTGAAATTGGACTTAGGAGTTTGCTGGTATGTTGCAGGTTTGCAGGCTTCGCATCGCAAATGTGAGGAATTCATCACAAATGCAAAGAGACATATTATGTCTTGGGTCGCATATGCGAAACTGTCATCGCAAATGTGACATCGCAAATGCGAAAGGGCCATCACATTTGCAAAGTGGCCTGGATTTCCCCAGTGTCGCAAATGCGACAGATTTATCGCAAAAGCAACTTCGCAAATGCGAAAGTCACTTCGCAAATGCGATCAAAGAAGAGTCTAGGATCTCAATTGTGAACCCTGGAAGCAATTGCGACATCAAAGACCTGTAAATCCACATTAGACTCATTTTCAATCATTTTTCATATCTTCTCAAAACATAAACACTCTAGGGTGATTTTTCAAAGACAACTTCTTCTACAAATCGATTGTAAGATATTTCTAACTAGTTTTCACCAATCCTTAATATCTTTTCACATAATTTCAACTCAAAATCAATGAATTTCATAGGAAAAATTGGTCGTTTTGGGTAGTACCTAGGGTTTTCAAAATTTGGGGATTTGGACCTCGATTTGAGGTCTGATTTCAAAACAAATTGTATATTTGAGTTCATGGTGAATTGGTAGTGGGGTTTTTGTTCGAACCTCGGGTTTCGACCATGCGGGCCTGCGGTCGATTCTGACGTTTTGGGAAAAACTTTAGAAAACTTATTTCCATGCATTAGAATTGATTTATTTCGCATTTATTGATGTAATTAAGTAACTTGTGACTAGATACGAGTGAATTGGCGGTGAAATCAAGAGGTAAAGTGATAGTTGAGGCTTGAACTGTGTTTGTGGCATCGAGGTAAGTGTTTGGTTTGACCATAGCTTGAGGGATTAGGAGTTGAGTCCTATTTTCTAGGTGCTATTTGTTGAGTACGACGTATAGGCATGGTGACAAGTATCTATACGTTGGTGTTAAGCATGTCCGTATGTCTTATGTTATGATTAATGTAACTCCATTTGTATTGTTCATGTTTAATGTGATGATTGCTATTCTTGAGCAAGGTATGTGGAAAGCGTATTGGTATTTGAACAGTGAAGAGCGTTGGATCAAGTGATGAAGTGATTTGTGAAAGTGTAATTGCCAATTGAACTTATAAAGCATTGGCTCAAATTGTGAATCGAGTTGTGAAGTAAATGTGAAAAAGAGAAGAGGATTGTGACATTTTTCCATTGTCGGGATGATGTTGCTTTTAATATTGTACCCTTGTGGGGATGTTGTTGCTTTTAATATTGTACCCTTGCCGGGATATTATTACTTTTAATGTTGTTCCCTTGACGGGGTTTTATGGTGATTCTATTTAATTCCTTGCCCTTATTGTTTGTGTTTGTTGTTTGGGTGAGGAAGAGTGTTAAAGCACGAAGGATTATGCCGTGTATGATTTTGTGAAGAAGAGTGTAAAAGTACGAAGGGTGATGTCGTGCCGCATGATGTACCATTTAGTGCCTTTATATGAGTGATTATGTGAGGTAAAAGTACGAAGGGTGATGCCATGCCAATTATATTTATTTTCATGGTAAGGACGAGAATAAAAGCACGAAGGATGATGTCGTGCACTTGTCTTTGATTTTCCTGATTTTTTATTGGTGATTAAGTTATGGTGTTCTTTACGTTTACTTACTGATTTCCTAATGTACTTTATTTTATTGTGATGTTATCGATTCCCTTACCCAAATTTCTTGTGATTATTGCTTGGGTGAGGAAGAGTGTAAAACACGAAGGGTGATACCGTATATTATTTGATGAGAGAGTGTTAAAGCATGAAATGTCATAGGATACCTCTGGTCAGATACTAATGTAGGGCTTGATCTGGTAGATATTGTTATACCTTTCATCTTTTTCGTATTTTCAAGATTTTATATATTGATGTTATTTTACGTTATTTTATGTTATGTATATTATTTTATGTTATTTTATTATGAGTCTATTGATAGTACTAATATATCTTCTCTTGTCTCTTTCTTGAGCCGGTGGTCTCCTAGAAATAGCCTATCTGCCCCTCGGGGTAAGGGTAAGGTCTGCGTACATATTACCCTTCTCAGACCCCACTTGTGGGATCATTCTGGGTAGTTGTTGTTGTTGTTGTTGTGTTAAAGCACGAAGAGTGATGTCGTGCATTGTTTTGGTGAGAGAGTGTTAAAGCACGAAGGGTGATGCCGTGCACTTATCTTTTCATTTATTGATATTTATTGATAATTGAGTTATGGTTTCTCTACATTTAATTGTTGGTTTTCTGATGATACTTGTAGTACCCCGTAACATGATCCCCCTTCTTATCTTCAATTGAACTGTGGTGATCCTTATATTTATTTGTTATTCTTCTATTTTTATTCGATGTCTCTGCATCCTATTTTTCCCCCTCCCATCCTTAGCTGTACATTTCTGCTTGTATTGTTTCGTTGTATATGATTTAACTGCACATGTTTATTTTGGTATCTAGTTCTAGCGTCGTCACTACTTTGCCGAGGTTAGGGTAGGCACTTACCAACACATGGTGTCGGTTGTGCTGATACTATACTCTCTACTCTTTTATGCAGTCCCAGTGTTGTAGATTTCAGACCGCAGTGAGGTTGCTGCTTCTGGTCCATCAGGCGCCTTGAGGTAGTCTTGTAGGCGTCCGCAGGCCTTGGCATCTCCTTCTAGCTATTATTCATGTTTCTTTATTGTATTTCCAGATATGGTGTTGTATTAGTTCTTTTAGACATTTATTTGTAGTAATCTTAGACAGTCTGTGAATTGTGACACCAGTCCTGGGTAGATAGTTATAGAATTGTGTGAGCACGTGATTTTTACCCTACACATGAGTTATTCCTATAAAATTCAAAATAAATGATGTTTCATTACTTTTAAATTTTTGTGTGAATTTTGTGTTAATTGTTTTGCATGTTATTTGTGTGTGATAAATGAAAATACAAAAATTGCATCTTTAGGAAATTAATTCTTTTTCTAACAAATTAAAGAAAAAATCAAAAAAAAACAAATTAGTTAGCCCTTAAATTGAAAATTGTCAAAAAGAGGTAATTAGTTTAATTTTCAATAAGCTTCAAATAATTACAAAATAAAAAAAAATAGAAAAAAAAAATAATACAAAAGAATAAAATACAAAAAAATAGATATAAGAGTTATAATACTAGGAAAATACAAAGAGCAAAAGGACTTGGGCCAAATGAAATCATCCGCCCCAATCCTGCCGGCCCAAGTCGTCCTACCCCTCAGCGGCCCAAATGACACCCCAGCCCAATCCCTTTGTCCAGAACCGGTCCAGTAAAGCTTTAATCACAGTCGTATAATTCAATCAATCCAACGGCTGAAATCAACCTATGTATTTTGGTATAGCAAAACCCCCAAAGCCCATTACCCGGTCGGTTACCATTTTCCATCCTCTTCATCTCTCAAGTGAAAGAGATGAGGAACCCTAGCCGCCACCGCACCCCACCGCCCTTAGGCCGGCGGCAACGACGCCAATGACCGCCAAAATCACACCCCTAAACCACCCCGACGCCTCCTCTCCAAATCCACACTTCGTTAACTTCGAATCTCCCTAAGCCGCTTCGAATCTTCAGTTGAAGTCTCGAGCAAAACATGAACCCATTCCAATCAACCCCAAATTCACACCAATCACTCCCTAGACCTCCCTCATGCCCCGTATAACGTTGGTCTAGTTCGAATCTAACCAGAAATGCTCGAACCCCAATTTGAGCCTCGAACCCTAGAAATGGCGGATTGTGGAATTTGTCCAAACTAATGAAGATTTGGGGTCTAATCGACCTTAGTCGAAGTGCTCGCATTTGAGAGAACTCGACTAAGGTCCGTTCGACCTCAAAAGCGTTTGAATCCGAGAACAAATCCGAGTTATCTACTCTTTGAGTCTCTAAGGTAAAACTTTCCTTTTCCTTATTCTATTTACTTTTGTTAATATCTGTTGTTTGTTTAAATTAAATTTCGTTGATTTGTCGAATTTTTTTAATGGTTCTGTTCTCCTCCTCCAAGGCTTTTTATTTGGCCAGTATTTGTTGTTGTTGTGATTTCCTGGAGTGTATTCGCTATTAGAATGAACATTCGACTCGAGTTAATAATCGTCGAATGATTGAATCCCCTATTTTCTGAATCTGCCCGAATTTGTCGAGTCACTGTTTCTATTTGATTGACTGTTATTAATTGTGTGTATTACAATCGATTGGTCGAGCATCGTCGATTAGTTATATAGGTCTCTTTGTTTAGAACAATGGGGAAGCAATGCTAGTTAAAACCGACAAATTTCCATCTGGAGTATGGTTTTGAACTTAAGTCTAATTTTGTTTGTGGTTGGAATTAGGAAGTGGGGTTGGTTATAGCTAAAGTTCTAATGGGATTACAGAATATTAGCTAGGGACTTGGGAAAACCTGAAAATTGGTTAGTTTAAACATTCTGCCATCAACATTCTGGCATGCCCTCAATGTAGTTAATTAAGTACAAAAGTCAGAATTAATAAGGGATCCAGATCAAACAACATTATATGTAAACCTTTAGATTTTTGGGCATTAAGTAATAGGAAATGAGAAAACAACTCTAATGCTGAAAATGTGCAATGCACATGGGGTTAGTGGAATCTGATGCACACCAGGGAATGCCACTTAATTTCTGTACTTCAAAGATTTTAAAATCAGAGCCATACCTAGACAAATTGAGGTGGTAAAAACAGAGGGAATAATATGGGGCTGTTAGTTTAAAACAATTTAAAAAGGGGGCTGAAGGTTGTGAGTTCAGGCTATAAAACAGAGAGTTTATCAGGGACTTTGAGGGGGGATACAACTCGACAGACATACACACAGTAGGGGATTCGAAAATATAGACAGAAACATTCCTACACACACAGACTCTTAAGGATTTTTTGATATCTACTTGAATAGGAGACATACACAGTGATAGTGTTTGTTGGAGAAGTATTCTGGAAATATAGTGATAGACAGGGGAGTTTGGGCTCTTCTTGGTTCTGCCATTGAATCTTTAGTCACTGTTTCACTAGATTCCTAGTTGAAGCTCACAGAGATCTCCAGCAAAGCTTTTAGGGTCGTTTGTTCTATTTGCTGAAGTTTGTTTGTCATTGGTTGTTGAAGTTATTTGTCACTGATTTGCTGGAGTCGATTGTTATTGGTGTGCTGAGGTTGATTGTGTGTTATTTGCTGAGTTTGATCGTGTCGAGCCACTGGCAGCACTGTATTTGGCCACTGGCAGCACTGTATTTGGCCACTGGCAGCATTGTTTTGGGATTGTTTTGGGCTGTTTGTGTTGTCTGTTGATTGACTGGTTGGTTGTTGATTGGGTGTACTGCTGCGCTGTTGTTGCTGTTGTTCATATCGTTGCCATTGCTGATCCTATTCTATCTTCGTTGTCTCGAAAATTTTCCAGGTACATATTTTGGAGACTGTTTTCCATATAGCATATCCAATTGAAATAAAATGAGACCCTAATCTCGCTGGAGGCCGTAGTAACTGCCATATTTTCTTTTATAATTGACTGTATTAGTTTAGTTGTAATCAGGACTATTTCTCTTAAATGATTTGGATTTGTTGAATACTTAATTAGTGATGGTGTATTAGAATGGAAGACAGTTGAGTATGTTTGTTTGAATCTATAGGGATATCTTCTTGCATTTTGAAACATGTATGAGCTTTAGTAGTTGAATATTGGTTATGAATTAAATTGAATAGGTCCCTGTTAGCCCCAGTTGATTCCTTAATTTGTTAACAAGTGACTCAGAAATGAGATGAACCTTGAGCGACTAGTCTCGTCCTCCATCAATAATTAAACATGATTGTGTTGAACAATATTGAGTCAACAAGCGTTTTCTTATCAAATTGAAGAAGTCCAGGTTAATTATATTGTTTCTATGTTTGTAATCGTAATTTGGATATTGGGTCAAACATGAATTCAGTACATTCTTAAAATGATAAAGTCATTGCCTATCTAAGTATAATTATGAGCTCGCCATTGAAACGCACATTATTTGCCACTTGCTATATATTTTCCTTGGGCAGATTTGACCATTTTTAAAGTCTTATGGTAGTGAGAAGAGTTAATGTAAGTTTTAAACAAGCGGAGTTTGTCCGCACGGGGTTATTTTTGATAAGTATGTCGATACTACAATGAAACAAACTATGCCTCAATACAAATCCAAGGATATCTATCATGTCATTCATGCTCTAAAATCGTCATTTGGTTGTTCTAAGAGGTATTTTCGTTGTGCTTGACCAAAGAAGTATCCCACGCGCAAGTGATTAAAATTGAAAAATATACCCAATGCTAAAAAAAAATGACAATTGCGGGGCCCTCAAATTAATTGTTATAAAAATCTTAGACTCGGGAAGACCGTTTAGCAAATTTCACGGTCTTTTCCCAAAATTAATAAAGACGATAGACTCGTTAGGCACGATTTGTAACTAAATTACTTTCCTAAACACGGGTGTGCATTTATGTGACCCAAACCTTATTCTCGGTGAAACTGAAATACATTGAAGCCACAGGCGTACTGGTTGCGGTGTGACTCGAAATGTGTTTTCGTGACGTCGCAATTCTTCTAAAAATAAAAGCGGAGCATTAAAAATACATAGTTAAAATATTAAAGGAATCAGATAGAAACAAAAAATTGCAATTGAGCGACCGTGCTAAAATCACGGAATCCGGGAGTGCCTAACACCTTCTCCCGGGTTAACAGAATTCCTTATCCAGGTTTCTAGTTTCGCAGACTGTATTACAGAGTCATAAATTTCCTCGGTTCGGGATTAAACCGGTGACTTAGGACACCATTATTTTCCTAAGTGGCGACTCTGAATTAAATAAACTAATCCCGTCTCGATTGTCCTTTAATTGGAAGAACTCCCTTGTGCCCTCGCGGGTGCGGTAAAAAGGAGGTGTGACAGCTCTGGCGACTCTGCTGGGGATTTAACCTCTGAACTTCGGTTCAGGGTTTAAGAATTCGAGCTCAGTTAAATTGTTGTTTTGTCTATATCTGATTTTACTACATGCTTAATTAACGTGCTACATGTCTACCGCTTTGATACTAGTTGCACTGTATATACAAACTGTTATATGTTTACCGCTTTGATATTACGTGAACTGTATATAAAACTGTGCCGCAAACCCTTCACTTCTCACCCCCGTGATGTGCTCACTGGTTGAGACTCCCTATTCTGTTAGTGTCATACCCGAAATAATGAAGAGGCTCGGAAAGTTTCTAAGCCGGTTGGCCTTTTGGTTCCCGGAAAGGAGCTCCTTCCTCAACTCGAGTTGTCCGCTCGGGTACACAATCTAGAACACATACCCAGGTTTTTAAACTTAGAATAACGTGACTTCATGCCGGATCCCTAGTAGGAACGCTTATTTGCATCATGTTGCATTTGACTTAGGGGACTCAACACAGGGGTTGGGTCCGTCTAGGACAGGCAACCTGAAATGAAAGACCATCTTGCTATGCCATGTTTGTTTCAAGCATTTATTCGAACTTGCATGCTGATTGGCTTTTAAATACTAAGGAGAAACGAAAAACAAAAGGAAATAGTGTGGGTAAATAGATATTTTCAGAAAATACAAAAATGGGTCTTACCAACAAAACCAATAGTTTGTTAATAAGAGACAACGGAAGGTTGACTTTGACGACAATGGGTTTCTTAACAAAATGTGTTTTTTTGTCAGTCAATAAAAGAAAATGTGTTTCTTAATAGAATGTGTTTTCTTTGTCGGCCAATAAAAGAAAATGTGTTTTCTTAACAAAATGTGTTTTCTTTGTCGGTCAATAAAGGAAAATGTATTTCTTAACAAAGTGTGTTTTTGTCGGTCAATAAAAGAAATAGTTTGTCTTGACGGACCGAACTACGCGAGTTTGATTCTCACCGGAGGTGAGATACGTAGGCAACCCCCGTCGGGTCCAACTTGCCATTTTTCAGAAATATATACCAAAATCTGTAAATTTTGAAAAAAAATCATTGCCAGCCAAAATGATCGTTTTCTTTAAATAAATGTGCAGGATGAGCACGATTCAAAATGAACCCTTTTCACTCATGACTAAAATCCCGGTACAAATACGGCTATGGTGGAATGATCTAGGCCAAGAAGGGCAGGGTGAGGTTAAAAAGTATTTGAAAGGTCTCACGGGTCTGCTTGAAATAAAACCTCGTGGGGACATCATAAGAGCCTTAGTCACATATTGGGACTCCGCACACAATGTCTTTCACTTCTCGGACTTCGAGCTCACCCCAACTGTTGAGGAGATGACCGGATACATTGGAAACACTAATATACCATTGGGGCATCAATATCTAATCGCCCCCAGGGTTGTCGCCGTACACCGGTTTTTAGACTCACTGAAGACGGCCAGAACGGTACGTAACCCAGATCTAGCACGAGGGTTTTGCACTTTAAACTTCATCTATCAAAGGTACGGTCATGCGGGAGGTTTCGACGACCCAGAAAACAAATTATGCAGTAAGGGTAATCGCCGGAAATGGGAGGAGCACAGACGAGTTGCTTTCATGATAGCCTTTTTAGGACTCGTGGTATTCCCAAGGAAAGACGGGAACATTGATATAAAGGTAGCCGGAGTCGTCAGTACTTTGCTTGACCAAAGCGAAAGTACTCTTGCTCCTATGATACTATCGGACATATATCGAGCCCTCACAATCTGCAAAGCCGGGGGAGATTTTTTCGAAGGCTGTAATTTACTGCTACAAATGTGGATGATCGAGCACCTGTGTCGCCGCACCCAATTCTTGAGATACGGGTTGGTTGAGAAAACTTGCATAAGCGAATTCTATACAAGGATTGATAGGGCCGTCTTGCCTGAAGGAACATTGGCATGGAGGGCATACTTTCAGGCTCTCAGCGCAAGTCAAATACAATGGACGTTGGGTTGGTTACAGATAGACAGAATCGTGTACATGCCAGCGGCTAGGTTCCCCTTTCTCTTAATGGGACTTAAAAGCATTCAACCTTATGCGCCCCATCGGGTGTTGAGACAACTCGGAAGGTGCCAGGTAGTACCCAAAGAAGAAGACCTGAGTACCCAGGTTATTGAAATTGGTCCCGACGGTCAATTCCCAGAAGCAAGGGTCCGCCAGATCTGGAGCAAATGCCAATATCTGGAGGCAAACACTTGTGTACAGGATCGAGCTAGAGGAGAGGTTGTACCCAGATATCTTACTTGGTACAAAGGAGAAACATCGGGGAAAGACCAGCCAAAAGACCTCACCTCAGGGAATTTGCTGAAGCGTCACAAGAACAATGGGACTGGTTAGCTAAGGAAGAGGTTTACAGAACAAGGATTGGCAAGATAGAGCAACGGGTCCAAGATCTTCAATTTGAAAGGGATATGCAAGCCGCCGCCGACGAAGGAGATAAAAAGAAGTTGGCGCAAGAAAATGACTTTTTGAGGGCTCAAATCCAGCAAATGAAAAGGGATGCTGACAGGCAGTCGAGGAGTCGAGCAGACGAAAAGTTGATAAAGGGTTTGAGAAGCCAAGTTGCCGATGTCCAAAGAGAATTGGAAGAATCAAAGGCCCAAACAATGAGGGTCCGTGCTAGCTGGAAAAAGGAGGCACATCAACATGCACTTCACCTACAACGGATGGAAGAAGATTACACTAAGACCATCACTAGTCTAAGGGAGGCAAATGTTATCCTCGGGGAGCGGGTTTTCAAGCAAGCCCGAGATGCTAGAACAGACCTCGACCGTTGCCACAATTTGATGGCTCGACTGCAAGAACAAATAGACAGGCTCCTAGACCAAGTCACCAACAACGCTCAAAGGTTGGGAGCGAAAAACCAGCAGATAGAGCGGCTACTCGGGGAAAGGGACATGATCAAGGATAGAATTGGAGAAATAGGGCACTATGTCACTATGAAGTGTTTAGATTGCGAACGGATGCCCCGCCATGCCCTTTTTGCTTCGGTTATGGGCTATGTTCATCAGATCATGAGGGATTTAAGGGGACTGCACAAGGACCTCACACCGAGACCCGCGGCAAGGCCGAATGATACCTCGCGGACTCCCAGGAATTTTAGAGCATTAGACTTCTGATTTAAAAATGTATTTCGAAATATCGAGTCAAGTTGGTTGGCATTTTATTTTTTATTTCTCGAGTCCGGCATTCCTCTATTTTGTCGTTTATTGTAAGCCATGTTTTGTAACTTTGAGGTTTTATTTGATATAAAAGTTACTGAATTTTGCCACAATCTTGTTACCAGAACTACGCTCGGTCTGATTCACGCGGGGACGTGATACGTAGGCAATCCACATAAGATTCGACCACCACTAAAAAGAAAGGAAAAGAATCCAAAGGTTAAATAACAATAAGGCTTGCAAAGATAGTCGAAAAAGAAAAAAAAAGAAGAAAAAGAAAAAGAAAAAGAAAAAGGGCCGGAATGACGCATGTTAAGAGTACATGTAGAAAGGGTTATTTGGTTAGGTGCATTGCATCCAACGTGCTATAACATATCTGTCAAACTCGGTGAACTAACAAGTTTGTTGCATTTCCAGAAAAGTTTAGCAGTTGGTTTGACAGAATATACTGGCCAGCCATCACTACCGTACTAGATCCAAAGGACCGATTACAGTAAGCATGTCTAGTTCCGGCAAGAGTCTCGAGGAAGAAAAATCAGAGCTACAAATCATGAAAGAAGAGGTAGACCGGTTAAAACAACAGATAACAGAGATGCACCTGGCCTGGGCCAGGGAACAATCTTCACCAAACCGCCCTACTCTCGCCTCAGCTCCGGAACATCCGCCCGTCGATCCTTCAACAAGCGCCCCGATCTATCCGTACTTTCAGGGGGAAAACCCATATGCCACCCACATTCCACCAACCAAACCAAATCCTCCTCCGGCCACCCCTGTTTTTGTGGCACCTCCACCTGCTCCTCTGCAAAGGCCGGCCAGCGAGCCGTATGTTCAGATCCATGACAACTCTTACTATCCGCCAGAGCCTACTTTCAGGGCCCCTGAACCACAATCACATACACCTCATTGGGATAATCCGGCAGAACCGGAAAAACACTTCCAAAGTTCGGAACACGAGGAAGTTATCAGAAAAGTTAAAAGCCTGGAGCAGTCCTTCAGGAATATGCACGGTTTGGGCAACCAAGTCAGCGTCGCCTATAAGGATCTGTGCCCATTTCCGGACGTCCAGTTTCCAGCAGGGTTTAAAATGCCCAAATTCGACCTATACGAGGGGCATGGTGACCCGGTGGCCCACTTGCGAGGGTTTTGCAGTAAAATGAGAGGGGCCGGAGGACGGGACGAGCTTCTGATAGCTTACTTCGGTCAGAGTCTGGGAGGATCTGCGCTGGAGTGGTACACTAGACAGGATCCCGGTAGATGGTTTACGTGGGACGATTTGGCTCAAGCTTTTATCGGCCAGTTCCAGTATAATCTTGAAATAATCCCCGACCGCCTATCATTGCTAAAATTAGAGAAGAAGCCCGCTGAAAGCTTCAGGGAATTTGGTTTCCGTTGGAGGGAACAGGCGGCCAGGGTAGATCCGCCGATGAGAGAGAGCGAGATGGTGGACTACTTCTTGCAGACATTAGAGCCCACCTACTTCGGACATCTGGTAACGTCCGTAGGCAAATCATTCACTGAGGTGATAAAAATGGGGGGTGTCACACCTCTCTTTTTACTACCCCACTTAAGCATAAATATAAATACGCTTGTAAGGTATACCCCGACGCTCAAATATCCGAAACGGATAAAAATAACGTAAGGGAAGGAGTTTTTCCAATTAAAGGACAATCGGTTCGGGATTTTATTGAGATTAATCAGAGTCGCCACTTGGGAATGATAATGGTGTCCCAAGTCACCGGTTAATCCCGAATCCGAGGAATTTTGACTCTTAAAAATGTCCGCGAAGCAAAGATCCGGATAAGGAACTCTGTTAACCCGGGAGAAGGTGTTAGGCATTCCCGGGTTCCGTGGTTTTAGCACGGTCGCTCAATTGTCGTTCTCGACTCTTGTTTGACTTAATCACAGATTTTTAACAACATATAGTGCTTTTTTACATTAAGTATTATTTTTTAGAGAATTTGCGGCATCGCGAAAACACGCCTCGAGTCATACCGCAACCAGTACGCCTTTGACTTTCGGTGTATTTCAGCTTTGCCGAGATTTGAATTTTGAGTCGCACCAAGTGCACACTCGTTCAATGGAAGGTATATTAAAATTGTGCCCTAAAATAGTCTATCGGCTTTCAATTGTTTTGGGTAAGACTATGGAATTAGCTAGTAGTCTTTCCGAGTCTAATTGTATTAAAACATTACTAAATGGAGGCCCCGCTTGTTTAAAGTCGGGCGAGGCTCATCCCAAGTTAATTTTAAAGTTCAATCCTAAGAAGTATATACTATGCTTTTCTAATCGTGTTTTTTCCCTTAACCGATTTTTACACTAAGTATTCCAGGCCCATCGGGTTTTGATATTTAATGGGGGCCTGGTCTCTTCATTCGATTAACCGGATCAGCATTGGGCCAGCCCAGGCCTTAAAGCCCAGGCAGTCTTCAAGCTTGCACTTGACCACTTCGACAGAGTTCATGACGCAGTTTAAGCCCGTTTTTATATAACAGATTCAGACTATATTGAAATAACCAAAAGCTGAAACGTAAACGAAACAATGATGTAAAATAGAATGAATTCAAAATGTTTTATTCATTAAAAGAGAAATTAGTATACAACCTATCAACAAATCATGAATCAATTATCTACTATACCCCAGACTAGAGTTAAAAGACTCTTTTATGATCTCGACTTTTATTGATAAATTGATACTAACATCTACATTAGCTACTAGTTGAAAATTCTAAGGAAGAACAATTCGATTATATATGCTGCTTGAAGAACAGTTAAATTAATTACCTATTGATCATCTAAGGCTAAAGGGAATCATGCATAGGTTTGTACAATCACACTACTAGTTTTACTGAATCAATCCTATTAGATATTACAGGTGAGGTTGATGCATTATTTAACTCTTTCCTCCCCAAATTACTCAGATTCTAACTTAGATCCACAAAATTAACTAGCTATACGAGTGATGACTTTATAAATCAGTTTTTCAAATACACAAACCTAATATCTAATCCAACTGTCTTCACGACTTAAGCATTACTAAACCATTGATTTTACTAAGATTTAAATCATACTTACGTTTATGTACAGATTCAAGCCAGTGTAGTTAACTATATGAGTTCATTTTTATGAAGAAGCTTACTATGAATAATTAGCGATTTTTGTAGAAAAGTGATATGCTAATTTATGTTTTAGGAGTTTTTACCTAATTAAACTAAGTGATAAGCTACTGCTACTATACTACTACTATTATACTACCTACTCTATCACTAAGCTATTGCATCGTTTGTTTGATTTTTGTTTTTCAGCTACTACATACTACAACAATAAACAAATTACAATTATAAACTATAAACTATAGAACAACATGAATTTAAACTGGATCTCCATTTTTATTTCATCGGGAACGTCAATACAGCATCATTCATAAGAGAAGTGTACCTGGTTTTGAAAGGAATGGAAGATGGAAAATCAACAGGGCGGTGAAAATACAGCAACAACAACAGTAACAACCAGTAGTAGCTTCAACACCTCAATCCCGAAAATTCCAGCAATACGGAGAAAAAAAGAAAAAAAACCAGTAAAAAATAGAAAAGAAAAATATATTCCAGATTTTCTCTTTGTTTTGTCTTTCTAGCTTTGAACTCTTTTCAATTCTCAAAAGAAACTCTCAAAAATTGAATTTTTTGTCGTGTATACTTCTGTGTCCAGAGTGTATATCGAGTGTATACCACAGCAGGGAATTTTTTTATTTTTTCTTCTCTTCCTATTTTTCCTCTCTTTTTCCCCTTTTTTTTCATAAATCCTCTCTTCTATTTATAGGCAAGAATTTCGAAAATTTTCAGATTTTTTATTAAAAAGAAAATATTTTTTTAATTTAAAGAAAACCCACTAATCCATGTTTTCCTCTCCTTGTTTTCTTCCTTGATTTCCTTGCCCCCCACTACTTTATGTCATGTAATTATGATTATTTTTTGCTAAAAAAAATCTGAAATTTTCTTCTTGGGCCAAGGGGTTTTGGGTTGGGTAAGGTTTCTTAGGATTGGGCTTGTAACTTAATTTGCAAGATGGCCCAATCCAAATTTTTTCCTTTTTGTTCTTCTCCATTATTCAACTTCCTAATTAATAAAGCCCAAAATACTAAGATTAATTTATAAAAACTAAAATTATCTTGAAATACTAATCTTATAATAATAATTGTCACCTAATTTTAAATGGTAATTAAAATACAATCACACAATTTGGACATTAAAGGCTAAAATGCAAAAGATGCCTATTTTTGTGATTTTTATTTTTGTAAGATAAAATTAATTACTCCTAATTGTAGAATTAAATCCTAAATGCAAATGCGATATATATATATATATATATATATATATATATATATATATATATATATATATATATATATATATATATATATATATATATATATATTGTCATTATTTTTTTAAAAATGACACTAAATTCACAACAATTGCAAACAACACAAAACTCTTTTATTTTGAATTTTTGGGAGTAATTCTCATATAGGGCAAAAATCACGTGCTCACAGCTGCCCCTCTTTGCGCGTAAACACGAAGAGTTTCTGTGCAAAGACAAGTGAGCGGATACGAGCGATTTTTGCCCGTTTGAGCACTCCGTGAGAAGCATTTTTTTTCAATTTTTTTTTTTTTTAAATTTTGACCGAACCTTTGCTTCAAGAGGTTTCCTACATATCCCTGGCTAAAAGGGAATCGGGTCAATGTAGTTCGGAAAATTTTGGTAGCTGGGACTACCAATGAAACTGCGATTTTTGCTGTTACTGTTGCTGCTGTTGCGGTTACCGCTTGTTGACCTCCTTATTACACCGGGGGGAATGTAAAATGAAGAAGTTATTCTAAGCTATGATTCTACAATTACAATTATTCCTATCCTAGCTTTTGTTTGCTTCTCCTTGTCTCTTTTTCTTTGATTTTTTTTTTTTGAGATGCTCACTCTCCCTTTTTTGTTGATTTTCTTTCTTGTTTTCCTCTTCTTCTTTTTTTTTGATTTTCAATGGTACTTCTTGCCCTCGAGCTGAACCTGCTCAAAACAAAAACAACAAACTACTTTTTTCTTTTTCTGCCCCAGTGTGGGCTTTTAGCTATATAAACCATGATGTGCAGAAATATATTCCCGTATTTGAAGGTGGGCACCTAACAGAAATTAAACGTGCAATGCAAATGCAGAAATATATTCCCGTATTTGAAGGTGGGCACCTGACAGAAATTAAACGTGCAATGCGATGCAGAAAAGTATTCCCGTATTCGAAGGTGGGCACCTAACAGAAATTAAACGTGCAATGCGATGCAGAAAAATATTCCCGTATTCGAAGGTGGGCACCTAACCGAAATTAAACGTGCAATGCGATGCAGAAAAGTATTCCCGTATTCGAAGGTGGGCACCTAACAAAAATTAAACGTGCAATGCGATGCGGAAAATATTCCCGTATTTGAAGGTGGGCACCTAACAGAAATTAAACGTGCAATGCGATGCACGTATTTGAAGGTGGGCACCTAACAGAATTTAGACGTGCAATGCGATGCAGAAAAGTATTCCCGTATTCGAAGGTGGGCACCTAATAGAATTTAAACGTGCAATGCGATGCAGAAAAATATTCCCGTATTAGAAGGTGGGCACCTAACGGAATTTAAACGTGCAATGCGATGCAGAAAAGTATTCCCGTATTTGAAGGTGGGCGCCTAACAGAAATTAAACGTGCAATGCGAATGCAGAAAATATTCCCGTATTGAAGGTGGGCGCCTAACAGAATTTAAACGTGCAATGCGAATGCAGAAAATATTCCCGTATTTGAAGGTGGGCGCCTAACGAAAATTAAACGTGCAATGCGATACAGAAAAGTATTCCCGTATTTGAAGGTGGGCGCCTAACGAAATTAAACGTGCAATGCGATGCAGAAAAGTATTCCCGTATTTGAAGGTGGGCGGCTAACAGAAATTAAACGTGCAATGCGATACAGAAAATATTCCCGCAGCCTGAGGACTGGGGAGTGGATTTTCAAGGATGCTACCTTCCTCTTTTTGGTATTTTCTTTTACCAATTATCCCTTGCCTGTGAATTTCTCCACTTATTGGCAAACTTTCCCTTTTTGCGTTTTCTATTTTTCCACATTGGCCACATTCACTTTAAAGTGATGAGTGACAATTTGTTCCTGCATGAAACAAAATTTTATAGATATAAACTACTGGCAACTGGCATCTGCCGTCCCTGCTTCTTATTGCTTTCTTCTTTCTTGCTTTTCTCATGCTGTGTAACTTTCAACTGCTTATCCCTTGCAGACTCCTTTTGTATTTTCTCACTTTTTGCATTTTTGTTTTGCTTTCTTTTCCTTTGGCCATGTTTGCCGAGCTTCCTTATTTCCTTCCCAACTCTTCCTTCTTTCTGACCCAGTGTTGTTTCAGCTTTCGTTATCAGGAGTTGGTAGTTAGCTCTCAAAAGGTAAACAATGAAATGCAGACTAACAGAATTGAAACGTGCAATGCGAATGCAGAAAATATTCCCGTATTTGAAGGTGGGCGCCTAACTGAAATTAAACGTGCAATGCGAATGCAGAAAATATTCCCGTATTTGAAGGTGGGCGCCTAACAGAAATTAAACGTGCAATGCGAATGCAGAAAAGTATTCCCTCAGCCTGAGGACTGGGGAGCAGATTTTAAAAGATGTTACCTTCCTCTTTTTGGTATTTTCTTTTTTTTTTTTTTTTTTACCAACTTATCTCTTGCCTGTGAATTTCTCCACTTATTCGGCGGACTTTCTCTTTTTGGTATTTTAAATTTTCCACATTGGTCACATTCACTTTAAAGTGATTAGTGACAGTTTGTTCTTGCATGAAACAAAATTTATTAGATATAAACTGCTGGCAACTGGCATCTGCCGTCCCCACTTCTTATTGCTTCCTTTGTTTTTGCTTTTTCATGTTGCATGGCTTTTGACTTCTCGTCCCTTGCAGACTCTTTTTGTATTTTTCTCATTTCTCCATTTTTGTTTTGTTTTCTTTTTTTCTTTGGCCATGTTTGCCAAGCTTCTTTATTCCTTTCCACAATCTTCTATCCTTTCTGATCCAGTATTGTTTCAACTTCCGTTATCAAGAGCTGGTAGTTAGCTCTCAAAAGGGTAAACAATGAAATGCAGAAAAAATGAAAGAAAGGTAAGGGTATTTTGGAGAGATGACAGAACTTATCTGGGTATTTGCTGGCTGATTCCGCTGACCATGCCATGTATTTAAACTCTGACCCAGTTCGTTCCAATCATTATTCAGACTCTGAATTGCCTTTAACCCAAACCGATACTCTCTTTTGTTGCTTTTTTCTCTTTTCTGATAGTCCCCATGATCGCCTTACGGTGCCTCGAAAGGTTTTCACCAATAAGACTCTCTCATTTATTTTCTCAACCTCACAATCGTCTTACAGTACCGATTAAGGTTTTCACTGATGAGACTCTCTCATTTTATTTCTCTCAACCTCACAATCGTCTCACAGTGCCGGCTAAGGTTTTCACCGATGAGACTCTCTCATTTTTTTATATTTTCTTTTTTCATTTTTTCCTTTTGTATTTTGTTTTCTGTACCACGGGTATTATCCGACGCTTCGCTCCTCCTTCGTTGTATTTGTTATCATTTCAAAATTGATCAGAAGGTCTTTCTTTGGACTGTAACGTGGCTTTTGGGTGGGTTAAGAAAAAAAGATATAAAGGCTCAAAATTTCAACGAGGGTTAAAAATATTTACAACTCTCGGAATTATTAAACATAACTTCTGCCCCAGTTTCAATATGTGGGGAATTTTTGGATTTTTTCTTTATTGTGACTGAACCTCAGAGAGGCTGCCTACGTACCCTTTCGGGATCAAGTCAGACGTAGTTCATTCAACTTCATAAGTTAGATGGATTTCTTTTTGACTTTTTCCCGATTTTTGTCTTTTTTCTTTTTTTTTTCATTCATTTTTTTTTTCATTTTTTTTTTCATTTTCATCATTTTTTTTTCATCATTTTTTCATTTTTCCATCATTTCATTTTCCATTCTGGCAATTTCGATCTTGTTGCACTAGAGCGATTCCGAGAGAGGGATATGAAAGAATTCATTCATTAAGGCTCAAAGGGGTTATCAATGGATAAAGTGTTTGGATAGAGAATAAAATGCCTTCATCATTTCAATTCCAAAATCACAACAAAATACAAACATACAATTGAAAAGGAATCATACATAGTATCTTTTGACCGCATCCGAATTGATAGCAGTCTCTACGCACTTTCCTTCAACATCTGTTAAATATAATGCTCCATTGGACAACACCCGTGATACCACGAACGGTCCCTGCCAATTCGGCGCAAACTTGCCTTTTGCCTCAGCCCAATACAAGTAAGATACGCATCGCAACCAAAATGAGCCTATGCCCATTGGAAGCTGCTGGCTCTATCGGATCAATAACCTCTATGCCCCTGTTCCAAACAAAGAAAAGGATGTTAGTTTAAATGCGGTGGTTGGTTGTGGCCTTGAACTTTGATGGCGACTGCTTTCCACCCGAGTGCCTTGCCTATTCACCGACTATCCATTTTCACTTCTTCTTTGTTCAAAATCCGACTCTCTTCAGGTATGTATATTGTCTATTTCTTGACGGATACCACAAACTTCGATCTTGATTCCTTTGATGACTCCGCTTGACAACCTTTGGTCTTTCTCTTGTCAGAAGATATACCCCCTCTCTGTTCGAGCCCCGTACTTCCATTTGTTATATTTTCCTTGAATTGGCACCTTGCTAACCCTTGTGTCTTGCATGATCCTCATTGCACATGTTGCTCTTGTGGGCTTAAATCACTGGCTTTGTCATTCCTTGACCTACGACAATTGTCGTGTTGGCTAAATCTCATCTTGTGCAATTGGAGAGCTTGGTGGCAAATTTCGAAATCATTTCTGTACTTGTTATGACCTGACTGACTCGATAAGAAGGAGGGTAAAACAAAGTGTGAAGAATAAAGAGAAAGGAAAATACTATTCCTAACAAGAAACCTACAGACGAATGACCTAACGGATTTTGAATACCGACTCTAGCGACCTTGACATGCACTTTTGGCCTTCTCCGTATAGTAAAGTTGATGTTCAACTCTTGTTGCAAAGTTCTGCTGCGAAACCGGTCTTCAATACTTCATTTCTTTGATCTGATCCTTAGTCGACTTGCAGCGCCCGTAGGGTTTTCGCCAACAAGCCTCTCTCATTTGATCTTTCTTTCTCTCAACTCACCGTCGCCTTACGGTGCCCGTGCGGGTTTTCACCGATAAGACTCTCTCATTTGATTTCTCTCATCGTGGAGTCTCGTGGTGGTTTTTATCATCTTGAATTCTTCATTCTCCTTTGTTCGGACTCGAGTGTTGCCCTTGATGTGATTGACCTTTGTTCGCTTGACTCGGCATTTCTTGAAGGTTGATCGGAAGGTCTTCCTTTGGACCGTAATGCAGGCTTTTGGGTGGGGTTTAGAAAAAAGGATATAAAGGCTCAAAATTATTTCAATGTGGGTTAATGATTACAACTTTCGGAATCTTATTTATTCAACAACCATAACTTCTGCCCCAGTTTCCTTCGTGGGGGATTTTTTTTAGATTTTCAGGTTTTTCATTTATTGTGACTGAACCTCAGTGAGGCTGCCTACGTACCCTTTCGGGATCAAGTCAAATGTAGTTCAGATCATAAGATCGCTTCCTTGTTGCGATTTGACTTTTCCCGATTTTTTTTTTTTGCATTCTTTTTCTTTCTTTTCTTTTTTCTTTTCTTTTTCTTTTCTCTTTTTTTTTTCTTTTCTTTTATCTTCTTTTTTTTCTTTTCTTTTTTGTTTCTCCATTTGGATTTTTCCGCTCAATCCTCAATTTTTGTTGTTGATTCCGAAAGAGGGATATGAAAGAAAATATAATAATGCTCGAAGGGATAACAATGGATAAAGTGTTTGGATAGCCGAATAAAATGCCTTCGTCATTCCAATCTTCGAGACCTACCAAGTACAAACTACACATTTAAACACCTTTCGACCGATTCACACATTTGTCTTCGGTATTTGACGATTCTCAGTGCCATTGGGCAACAATCTCGATACCGCGAATGGTTCCTTAGCTTTGGGGTATTTTTGCCTTTGGCTTTAAATTGATGATGCATTTCTAAGGCATTTCTTTATGTTACGCTTTCCCCAATGTTCACTTGATTCCAGCTTCACAGTATTCCAATATGTTTTTATTTCTTCCGAGTATCATTACATCTTCAACATTGTTTCATTAACTTTTAAAAACCAGGCTTAGAATTATGTGCATGTCATGTTGCTAAAGTCAGTATGAGAAAAAATGCAAAGTGATCAGAAATGGACTGACTAGGAATGATGGGAAACAAAGAGTTGTACTAAACCGATGGGTTGAAACAACAACAAAACGAACAGACTAGACTAGAATTACAAACCTAGACGGCACTAAACAATTTTTATACTAAACAAAGCAAAGATAGAAGGGTTTTGACTCTCAAGACAACGTCCGGATTACAACCCTGAAATAACCCGGGTAACAGAAACGACACCAAAATAAAACTACCAAAACTCCAAGAGTCGAGCACCTTCCCAATTGACAAGCATGGCATCTTAGCCACTGTATTCTGCATTAAGATCGCTTTCTATTTCAATATTCTCGGCTTCCAAAGAAAAATCTCTTCACCCTCATCATCGGGCATCGTCCCCACAAAATGCGCAACGTCACATGCAGGTAGAGGATTCTGTGTAATGTTCAGGGTGCCAGTGTCTTGGATCGCAATCATTCCTGCCTGAATCATTCTTTCTATTTCCTCTTTCAAATTCCAACATCTTTCAACACCATGCCCCTGAGCATTGGAGTGGTATACACATCGTGCAGTAGGATCGAAGCTTCTTGCAAGAGGATTTGGAATACATCCGGCGAGCGGCTTAATCAAGCCAACATGATTCAACCTTTCGAACAAACTCGCATAAGATTCTCCGATAGGGGTGAAAACCTTTTCTCGTTTCAGCAACCTTTCCTCCCTAAACGCCTTGTTTGGCTTGAAACCTGACCCAGGGGGTTTCCGGTATGTTTGTGGGGGTCGGTAGGCTTTTTGTGGAATTGGGTACTTAGAAGGTGAAGTGCGATTTTGGGTGCCCCGGGGAAAGTAGTGGGGTTGGGGATGGAAGTAGTGTTGGGAAAGCATAGCTGGGGGACAAGTAATTGAGCCACTCGAGTGGCTAGAAAGGCTGCGATAGGCAGGTATATTTAGCATCGGGTTCGGTGTAAGGACCGGGTCCATGAAACTAGGTGGTGGCGGGGGTGGTGCTTTTCCATCCATCCATGCCCGATACATTTCAGCCACGTGTTGTCTTAATATTTTGACTTCTTCTACTAACATGTGGTTCCGTTCAACCAGCTGTTGTCGGGTACCGGTACCAACCCACTCAGTCTTGAGATTCTCTGCCATTGTCCTCTGACCTTGTATTATAGGGAAAAGTTATTTTGGGAACCACAACCAACCACCTTTCTGAAAATGGACACAACAAAACGAAGCCAGCATGTCAGCATTAAAGTATCCCGCTTATTGATCATTCTTTTTTTTCTATTTTCTTTTCTTTTTCCCTTTTTGTGGTTTTTTCATTTTTCCTCTTTTTTTTCTTTTGTAGTTTTTTTTCATTTTTTTTTTTGATTATGGAAATGGTCGAATCCTATGTGGATTGCCTACGTATCATGACCCCGCATGAATCAGACCGAGCGTAGTTCTTGCAAATTAATGCAAGAAATAAAAAGTTGTTTATTTGATTTTTTTTTTGAAGAAACATTGTAAAAGCCGACTCCAACTACAAACTCTAATGAAAAAACTTTCACACCTTGTGCCAGATATTTCTACAAGAATAAGAATATTTTTAACGTCAATTATGACTATTTTTACAAAATTGGCCACATAATGGCTTATTTGACAAAATGACTATTTTTGCAAAATTTATTTAAGAAAGATAAACTTGAAATTTTTTTTTATCCTGTGGCTCATGGGGCATCGTTCGGCATCACCATAAACCAACACAAGACTATTTTTCATAAATTGGCCATGTAATGGCTTATTCAGACAAAGTGGCTCTTTTTGCAAAATTTTATTTAAGAAGATGCAAATTCAAAATTTTTATCCTGGGGCCTATGGGGCATCGTTCAGCACCGACACAGGCCAACACAAGACTGAGGAATTAAAAATGCAAAAATATGGCTGTTTCAGCAAAATTCCGGCCATGTAATGGCTTATTTGATAAAGCGGATATTTTTGAAAAGTTGAGCAATGACTCAAACTTAATTTTGTGGATACAGCCTTTCAACATTTCCGCGAGGGAATATTTCAAGGATGTGTCCAAAATTATTTACAAACGACTCAAAGTGGCTATTCTTGCAAAAATAGCCTTCCGGCGTCCTTTTGAGGGACATTCGGCTTATTTTAAGCAAGAATAGCATCACCCGACTTATTTATAACAAAATCAAAAATTTGACATTTTTTGGTTATTTTTGCAAACGGGGTGTGAACCCGGACTTGATTTTGCGGCTATGGCCTTGCAACATTTCCACATGGAATATTTCAAGGCCATTATTCAAAAAGAAAAAGAAAATACTTCAAAGTGGCCATTTTTGCAAAAACAGCCTTCCGGCGTCCTTTCGGAACATTCGGCTATTTTCAAAAATGGCATCACTTTGATTTTATTGACAAAATTAAACACACATTTTTTTTTATTTTTTGAAAGGGGTGGTTGGACCCGATGAGGGTTGCCTACGTATCCCACCTAACGGCGAGAATCAAACCTGCGTAGTTCGGTCAGATTAATTGACCAATTATTTCGACAAAATTGTTCCACCTTTTTTTCAGATTTTCAAATTTTCGGATACCTATTTCCTATAAATCTTATTTTCCTTTCTCTTTTTTTTTCTTTTTCAACAATTTTTCTATCCTCGGGATTTCCGCCGGTCCGCATAACGATCAAGGACAATAAAATGCAACACATAACATACTTGGTCTTTTTCAATACCGGGTCACCTGTCCTAGACGGACCCAACCCCTGTGTTGAGTCCCCTAAGTCAAATATGGTGCAAATAATCGTCCTAGACCTATGTTCAAAATCTTACGGTTTCATAGAGTGTTAGACCGTGTACCCGAGCGGACAACTCGAATCGAGGAGGGGGCTACGTACCGGTGACCCGCGGAGTCAATCGGCTTTGTAACTTATCCGGCCTCTATTTTCTTAATTTAAGGTGACTTTAACAGAAAGGGGAGTCTCAACCAGTAAGCACATCCCCGGGGCGAAGAGAGAAAGGTTTTCGGCACAATTTTATATACAATTCACACAATATCAAAGCGATAAAGCACATAGCATGTTGTTCAAATCATATAATGAAGTCAAACAATAACGCGAACGGCAATTCTAAGGAGCTCGAGTTCTTAAACCCTGAAACCGAGGTTCGGGGTTGGGATCCCCAGCAGAGTCGCCAGAGCTGTCACACCTCCCTTTTTTTACTACCCCACTTAAGCATAAATATAAATACGCTTGTAAGGTATACCCCGACGCTCAAATATCCGAAACGGATAAAAATAACGTAAGGGAAGGAGTTTTTCCAATTAAAGGACAATCGGTTCGGGATTTTATTGAGATTAATCAGAGTCGCCACTTGGGAATGATAATGGTGTCCCAAGTCACCGGTTAATCCCGAATCCGAGGAATTTTGACTCTTAAAAATGTCCGCGAAGCAAAGATCCGGATAAGGAACTCTGTTAACCCGGGAGAAGGTGTTAGGCATTCCCGGGTTCCGTGGTTTTAGCACGGTCGCTCAATTGTCGTTCTCGACTCTTGTTTGACTTAATCACAGATTTTTAACAACATATAGTGCTTTTTTACATTAAGTATTATTTTTTAGAGAATTTGCGGCATCGCGAAAACACGCCTCGAGTCATACCGCAACCAGTACGCCTTTGACTTTCGGTGTATTTCAGCTTTGCCGAGATTTGAATTTTGAGTCGCACCAAGTGCACACTCGTTCAATGGAAGGTATATTAAAATTGTGCCCTAAAATAGTCTATCGGCTTTCAATTGTTTTGGGTAAGACTATGGAATTAGCTAGTAGTCTTTCCGAGTCTAATTGTATTAAAACATTACTAAATGGAGGCCCCGCTTGTTTAAAGTCGGGCGAGGCTCATCCCAAGTTAATTTTAAAGTTCAATCCTAAGAAGTATATACTATGCTTTTCTAATCGTGTTTTTTCCCTTAACCGATTTTTACACTAAGTATTCCAGGCCCATCGGGTTTTGATATTTAATGGGGGCCTGGTCTCTTCATTCGATTAACCGGATCAACATTGGGCCAGCCCGGGCCTTAAAGCCCAGGCAGTCTTCAGGCTTGCACTTGACCACTTCGACAGAGTTCATGACGCAGTTTAAGCCCGTTTTTATATAACAGATTCAGACTATATTGAAATAACCAAAAGCTGAAACGTAAACGAAACAATGATGTAAAATAGAATGAATTCAAAATGTTTTATTCATTAAAAGAGAAATTAGTATACAACCTATCAACAAATCATGAATCAATTATCTACTATACCCCAGACTAGAGTTAAAAGACTCTTTTATGATCTCGACTTTTATTGATAAATTGATACTAACATCTACATTAGCTACTAGTTGAAAATTCTAAGGAAGAACAATTCGATTATATATGCTGCTTGAAGAACAGTTAAATTAATTACCTATTGATCATCTAAGGCTAAAGGGAATCATGCATAGGTTTGTACAATCACACTACTAGTTTTACTGAATCAATCCTATTAGATATTACAGGTGAGGTTGATGCATTATTTAACTCTTTCCTCCCCAAATTACTCAGATTCTAACTTAGATCCACAAAATTAACTAGCTATACGAGTGATGACTTTATAAATCAGTTTTTCAAATACACAAACCTAATATCTAATCCAACTGTCTTCACGACTTAATCATTACTAAACCATTGATTTTACTAAGATTTAAATCATACTTACGTTTATGTACAGATTCAAGCCAGTGTAGTTAACTATATGAGTTCATTTTTATGAAGAAGCTTACTATGAATAATTAGCGATTTTTGTAGAAAAGTGATATGCTAATTTATGTTTTAGGAGTTTTTACCTAATTAAACTAAGTGATAAGCTATTGCTACTATACTACTACTATTATACTACCTACTCTATCACTAAGCTATTGCATCGTTTGTTTGATTTTTGTTTCAGCTACTACATACTACAACAATAAACAAATTACAATTATAAACTATAAACTATAGAACAACATGAATTTAAACTGGATCTCCATTTTTATTTCATCAGGAACGTCAATACAGCATCATTCATAAGAGAAGTGTACCTGGTTTTGAAAGGAATGGAAGATGGAAAATCAACAGGGCGGTGAAAATACAGCAACAACAACAGTAACAACCAGTAGTAGCTTCAACACCTCAATCCCGAAAATTCCAGCAATACGGAGAGAAAAATGCGAAAAAAAACCAGTAAAAAATAGAAAAGAAAAATATATTCCAGATTTTCTCTTTGTTTTGTCTTTCTAGCTTTGAACTCTTTTCAATTCTCAAAAGAAACTCTCAAAAATTGAATTTTTTGCCGTGTATACTTCTGTGTCCAGAGTGTATATCGAGTGTATACCACAGCAGGGAATTTTTTTATTTTTTCTTCTCTTCCTATTTTTCCTCTCTTTTTTCCCCCTTTTTTTTTCATAAATCCTCTCTTCTATTTATAGGCAAGAATTTCGAAAATTTTCAGATTTTTTTATTAAAAAGAAAATATTTTTTTAATTTAAAGAAAACCCACTAATCCATGTTTTCCTCTCCTTGTTTTCTTCCTTGATTTCCTTGCCCCCACTACTTTATGTCATGTAATTATGATTATTTTTTGCTAAAAAAAAATCTGAAATTTTCTTCTTGGGCCAAGGGGTTTTGGGTTGGGTAAGGTTTCTTAGGATTGGGCTTGTAACTTAATTTGCAAGATGGCCCAATCCAAATTTTTTCCTTTTTGTTCTTCTCCATTATTCAACTTCCTAATTAATAAAGCCCAAAATACTAAGATTAATTTATAAAAACTAAAATTATCTTGAAATACTAATCTTATAATAATAATTGTCACCTAATTTTAAATGGTAATTAAAATACAATCACACAATTTGGACATTAAAGGCTAAAATGCAAAAGATGCCTATTTTTGTGATTTTTATTTTTGTAAGATAAAATTAATTACTCCTAATTGTAGAATTAAATCCTAAATGCAAATGCGATATATATATATATATATATATATATATATATATATATATATATATATTGTCATTATTTTTTTTAAAATGACACTAAATTCACAACAATTGCAAACAACACAAAACTCTTTTATTTTGAATTTTTGGGAGTAATTCTCATATAGGGCAAAAATCACGTGCTCACAGGGGGTATGATCGAGGAAGGTTTGAAGGCCAACAAGATCATGAGTTA
Organism: Nicotiana noctiflora; assembly: GCA_032618575.1. NCBI lineage: Eukaryota > Viridiplantae > Streptophyta > Magnoliopsida > Solanales > Solanaceae > Nicotiana > Nicotiana noctiflora. Next base: position 71,453 of record JASVEL010013826.1, read on the forward strand.
CTCAGCACTGAAAGCCACCACTCAGGCTATCCAAAGTGGTACTGGAGGAGTACTGGGGAAAAAGAAGAGAGAGGAAGTTGCGGCCGTCGAGTCCGGGGCATGGTTCAGAAATAGAGGCCCCGCACCCCAATATAGCCCACCCCAACCTCACCACCAAAACTACTCTCACAACCCATATAGCCACCCGCAACATTACTATCCCGCACCTGATCCCCATTTTACTGTCCACCACGCACAGTCCTATTCCGCACCTCCCGTCCATGCACCGTGGCGTGCACCAAACCCGCAGAACAATCATCCACCCCCAAGAGCTTACAGAAACCCCTCGGGCGCGAGTTTTCGTCCAAACCAGGCATTCAGGGGCGACAGGGCGCCAAGGCCGAAGAATTTCACTCCCTTGGGGGAATCTTACACCAGTCTGTTCCACCGGTTAAAGCAAGTAGGGTTGCTGAATCCGATTGAAGCTAAGCTGCCAAACCCTCTTCCGAAGAACCTGGACCACTCAGTAAATTGTGCATATTGCTCGGGATGTCCAGGACACGACACGGAAAAATGTTGGAGGTTGAAAACGGCCATTCAGGAGCTCATCGACACTCGCAGGATTGAGGTCCAGACTCCAACGGAGCCCAACATCAACCAGAACCCGCTTCCAACTCATCATGAGACCAACATGATCGAGTTGGTTCGGGTGGAAGAAGGAAAGGAGAAAGCCTCTCAGATGGTAATGATGATCAAATCTGGCGGGGTAGGAATGAGAAAGGGGCCGAGCTTTGACGAGCCATCCATTTGCAAGAAGGACGTACCAGGAGGGTCAGAAGCGGAAAAAAGTGTGAACGAAGTACCGGTGAGGCCGGGGAAGCAAAGATAATTGTACCAGGGGCAGCAATCAAGCCCATCTTGACAGTAGCAGGCGTTCGAATGGATCCTTTCATCATCCAGCCGGCAATACAGTTGCCAATAACTGATAGCCGAGCTGTTCCATGGAATTATGCTCGGATTACAACGACCTACAAAGGAAAGGAAGTGAAAGAGGAAGTCCGCGAAGCACAAGGGTTGACCCGCTCGGGGAGATGTTTTGCCCCTGCGGAATTGAGGAAGACCACTCCGGCAGCATTGAAAAAGCCGGTAACCGATGAAGAGGCAGAAGAATTCCTCAAAAAGATGAAGCTGCATGACTACTCTGTCTTAGAGCAGTTGAAGAAGACTCCTGCGCAAATATCATTGCTATCCTTGTTGATACATTCTGAAGAACACCGGCAAGCTTTGATGAAAGTCCTGAATGAGGCACATGTACCGGATAAAATCTCAGTGAGTCATCTGGAGAAGATCACCAATAGGATCTTTGAAGCAAATCGGATCACCTTCACCGATGATGAATTGCCCGAAGAAGGCACCGAGCACAACAAGGCTTTATACCTTACGGTAAAGTGTGAGGAGTCGGTGGTTACCAAAGCCCTTGTCGATAATGGGTCCAGCGCTAACATTTGTCCTCTCTCTACACTGGACAAATTGAAAGTAGACATCGGCAGGATACGCAAGAACAGCATATGTGTTCGAGGGTTCGATGGGGGAGGCAAGGCATCGGTTGGGGACATAGTGTTGATCTTGACGATTGGGCCAGTGGAGTTCACCATGGAATTCCAGGTGCTGGACATGGTGGTGTCATATAACCTCCTGATAGGGCGACCATGGATCCATGCCGCAAGAGCAGTTCCATCCAGCTTACACCAACTCGTCAAGTTTGAGTGGGACCAACAGGAGATCGTCGTCCATGGAGAGAACGATCTACAATCAGGCACCATCATCCCCTTTGTTGAAACAGAAGAAGATGTTGGGCCGTGGGTATACCAGGTCTGCGATGTGGTGTCCGCCGACCGAGTTCCAGAAGGGGAATGCATTCCCGATGACAGGACAATTACTGCAGATGTCATGGTGGCTCATGAAATGTTGCGACATGGTTTCATACCCGGTAAAGGTCTAGGTGCATCTCTGCAAGGAATCATACAACCGGTATCGGTGGTCGAAAACTTGGGAACCTTCGGCTTGGGATTCCAGCCAACATCAGAGGACATCCGGCGAGCCAAGAGGAGTAAGCAGAAGACATGGGTGCTCCCAAAGCCCGTTCCACGCCTTTCCCAATCTTTTGTCAGGTCCGGAGCAAGAGGACATCCAACGACAAAGATTCCCGGTCCTACGATCAGGCCAGACGAAGAGTTCTTCAGGAAGTTCGAGGACCTATTCACAGATGTATGTATGCTCGAGGATGGTGAAGGATCCAGTCATGCCGAGATACAATTTGTGGGACCAAAGGCAAAACTGAATAACTGGAAGGCTACTCCTCTCCCTGTCCGGAAGGAGTCTTGGTAGTTTGTCTTGGATTGTTTTTCTTTCGAAATTTTGTGTTGGGGGTTTGTCCCCGGAGTAAATCCAGTTGTTTTTAGTTCATTTTTGATTTAAGTTTGCAGTTTGTTTTCCCTTGTACAGTTCCCATTTAATGAAATTTGATTCCCTTCGTGTCTAATTTTGTTTATTTTTCCTTCTTTTTACTTTTCTGAACAGCCTTCTTTCAAATGATCTTAATGATATGGCGTGCTTAAAGATTAATCAACCCGGTCTAGAAAGTCAATCGGGTTTGGAAATAATAACGCATGAAATAAGAAGTGACGAGAGTGAGTCATAGTACGGCGATGATGAAGCCGTAGAAGAAATCGGTGAAGAATTAAGTCACTTCGAGGAAAAACCCAAATCGAACTTAAATGATACTGAGGCCGTTAATCTAGGGAATGCGGATGACGTCAAAGAAACCCGAATAAGTGTCCATATTGAACCCAATCTGAGGGAAGAGTTGATCAAAACGCTCATGGAGTTTAAAGACATTTTCGCATGGTCATACGACGACATGCCAGGACTCAGCACTGATCTAGTGGTTCATAAATTACCCACTGATCCGGCATATCCTCCCGTCAAGCAGAAACTGCGGAAATTCAAGACGGAGATGAGTGTAAAAATCAAAGAGGAAGTAACCAAGCAGTTGCAGGCGAAAGTCATTCGCGTCACCCGATACCCCGAATGGTTGGCTAATATAGTACCGGTGCCAAAGAAAGACGGAAAGATCAGAGTATGTGTGGACTATCGCAACCTCAACAAGGCGAGTCCTAAGGATAATTTCCCGCTTCCCAATATCCATATCCCGATTGATAATTGCGCCGGACGCGAAATCGGATCCTTTGTGGACTGTTATGCGGGATATCATCAGATTTTGATGGATGAAGAGGACGCAGAAAAGACGGCTTTTATCACACCGTGGGGGACCTATTGTTACCGGGTGATGCCGTTTGGTTTGAAGAATGCAGGGGAAACATATATGAGGGCGATGACTACGGTATTCCATGACATGATACACAAGGAAATTGAGGTGTACGTGGATGATGTGATCATAAAATCTAGACGTCAAGAAGACCATGTTGCCGACCTCAGGAAGTTCTTTCAAAGACTTCGAAGGTACGACATCAAGCTCAATCCGGCCAAATGCGCATTCGGAGTTCCATCGGGAAAGTTGCTAGGATTCATCGTCAGCCGACGGGGCATTGAGTTGGACCCGTCCAAAATCAAGTCCATTCAGGAATTGCCCCCGCCAAAGAGTAAAACAGAGGTAATGAGTCTGTTGGGAAGGTTAAATTACATCAGTAGGTTTATTGCTCAACTTACGGCAACCTGTGAACCCATATTCCGCCTATTGAAGAAAGACGCTGCGATAGAATGGACGACAGAATGTCAAGAAGCGTTTGACCAAATCAAAGGGTATTTGTCAAACCCACCCGTACTGGTTCCGCTCGAACCGGGTAGACCCCTGATTCTTTATCCAACGGTTTTGGAGAATTCGTTCGGCTGCGTACTGGGGCAGCATGATCTTACTGGCTTGGGTTGTCCATTTGGGATTGTCACACCTCCCCTTTTACTACCCCAACATGCGTAAGGTGTATAAATACACTTGTAGGGTATACCCCGACGCTCAATTACCCGAGACGGATAAAATAACGTAAGGGAAGGAGTTTTTCCAAGTTAAGGACAATCGGTTCGGGATTTCATTAGAGATTAATCAGAGTCGCCACTTGGGAATGACAATGGTGTCCCAAGTCACCGGTTGATCCCGAATCCGAGGAATTTTGACTCTTTAAAATGTCTGCGAAGCAGAGATCCGGATAAGGAACTCTGTTAACCCGGGAGAAGGTGTTAGGCACTCCCGGATTCCGTGGTTTTAGCACGGTCGCTCCACTGTCGTTCTTGATTTTTGTTTGACTCAGTTATAGATTTTAATAACATAATGTGCTTTTACATTAAATATTATTTTTTAGGAATTTGCGGTATCGCGAAAACACGCCTCAAGTCATACCGCAACCAGTACGCCTATGACCTTTGATGTATTTCGGCTTTACCGAGATTTGGATTTGAGTCGCACCAAGTGCACACTCATTCATAGGAAGATATATTAAAACCGGGCCCTAAAATAATGTCTATCGGCTTTTAAATATTTTGGGAGAAGCTATGGAATTTGCTATTAGCTTTCCCGGATCTATTTGTGTTTATATCATTACTAAATGGGGGCCCCGATTGTTATTCGGGCGAGGCTCGTCCCAATTAATTTTAAAGGATTCAATACTTGTATTTAACTACGTTTTCTACACTTGTTCTTTCCTTAATCGTATCACTAGCATTATAATAATCCAGGCCCGTGTGATTTCTTGTTTAATTGGGCCTGGTCTTCAGGTTGTTTTGGGCTTAAGCTTGTTGGCCTTATTAACTTCACATTGTAGTTCAAAGATAGTTTGCATATTGAGCCAAAAGACCGATAAATATAATATGAAATGACGATAAGTGCAAAGAACTATAAAACGCTAATCAACTGGATTTAAGAATCGAAATCAGATTGATTTTATTCATTGAAAAAGTAGAGCTATTGTACAGGAAATTCTATAGTTACAACTAATTAGGAGAACTAAATTAACAGGCTACTTTTATCCACACCTCTGTTGATCTAATTGTTAGCCATATTACCAGATTATTACACTAAGGAAATTTGCACAATGTTTATCACTAGAGTTATGCTAATTTGCTCTTATTGCATTATCCAGTTGTAGATGAATTATTATACTCCCTAATCATTATCCTCTTTTTGACCACTCACATCCAGATTCAGGCCCTTAATAATTAATTAAACTGTACAAGTAGAATTTAGACAACCCCGTTATTTAGTTGCAATAATCCCGAGCATCTAAGTAATTCAACACACTTATACTACTGATTTACCACGACTTTAACACCTCATCGTGAATGACTCAATGTTTGATCTAATGTTTCCGATTTTAAAGTTCCTCTACACTTGAATGACTCCTAATGTATGAGTATGATTTATGAATCTACTGTTGGTGAGTGATTACCAATTCTGAAACCATTATTAGTTAACTTATGTTTTAATGTTATTACCTAATTAACTAAGTGAGGTACTAATTCATACTACTACTATACTACCACTACTACTAGTTATTACATAGTTTCTGTTTGTTCTTTGTTCTTCAGCTGCTATACTACTTTAAAGTTACAAATCTACATACTACTATACTAACAATTGAATTAAAACAGAAGTAAAGAAGACATCAATATTCAGATTCGATCCTTGAACTTCATTTTATCCACACTTCAACATTACATTTGAGCAGAATATGTACCTGGTTCAGCAAAAAGATCCAATGAGTTCTAGGGGAGGCAAGTAATGAGCAAGTACAGCAAAGATCAGCAGCAATGCAACAGTGATGAAAGAGGCACAGCAACACAGCAACACAAAAGCACAGCAAACAGAGAAGACTTAAGTAGATAACCCAGTGAAATCCGCTAGAAGACCCAGAAAATCTTACTATTGTATTGCTAATTCTCTCTCTCAAGCTTTTTGTATCCAATGAATTTCAATTTAAATGTATTTTCCAGATTACTCTCAGAATTGGAACCCCCTTTTCAGCCCCTTTTAAGAGATATTTATAGCTAACCTTTAGGGCTGAATACTTGGGGAGGAAGTATGGGATTAATCCCACTTCCCCCTCCTAAAATTATCCATTCTACACTTTAGTCCATATTTCAGTTACCAGAAACCCTTCCAGCATGTGCTGGAAGGTTCTAAAGATTCTCTTTTATGGCCTTTTACTAGTATGACCTTAGGGGTTTGAGATTTTTACAGATTTCCCATTTTTAGGAGACCATTATACCCCTAAATCTCTGCAAAATTGCAGAAATCAGGAGCATGAATGTCCCTATTACCCTCCTAAGTTCTTACTAGTTACTATTTTACCTTTTCAATACCCAATTGTGCCCCTAAGAGCACTGCTGATTTACCAGCTTACCTAGGGCAGATTTTAGCTAGTTTTGAACCTATTTAACTAATAGCCAGCCCTGGCATTAGTATTTAAAGGCTGGCCAGATTTATTTTAAGAACTATTTCAATTTTAGCCACTTTTAAACTAATTCCAGTCAATTAAGACCAATTTATTCTTAATTAAAGCTAATTGCAGGCATAGCCTGTTTTATTGTTATGTTTAAACTATTTAAAATTTAGCCAGTCTCAAGTTGAGACTTAGCTTGGGCTATTAAAGCCATATACTGAACAACTAGGCCCAAAACCTTTACAGGTTTGGCCACTTTGCTGTTCAGGGCTCAATATAGAGCCTGGGCTAGTCTGCATTTGCAGACATAGCCCCTTTGCACAACCAGCCACTGTTTAACAGTGAACTGTGTGTTAGGGCTTATAGAATTGGTCAACCTTTTGCAAGGTTAACCATTCTTAGGCCAATTATTAAACTTATAACCTAATTATGCATTTTCAGTGTTAGTCCTATTTAAAAACTAACCATTTTCATAGAACCTAATGCTAACAGCTATAACCAATCCAGCTAAGGTCTAAAGGTTCAATCAGACATTCATAAGAAGCCAAATCTAGCAAATCTTAAGCATTCTTAACATGAATTGCATACAGAAACACATATGATCCAAAAAACATGCATTAACCAACTCAAATTCAGAGAGAACAGTAGATATGGTTGAATTCTAGTCAACTAACTCATTCTATTGGATTGTATGTGATGCAGTGTGAATTCATGTCAATTCATACCTAATTATTACTAATTCAGGTCATATGAAAGTTTGAAGAACTTTAAAAACTGTTAAGGTTCATGGCATAGTTACATATATAAGCATAGATTCTCATGAAACAATCAACATGACTCATAAAACAATGGATTTCAACAGAATGGTAATCAGAATTTACTTTCAGGTATTGGCCTTAAGATCATGCTAAGCAAACAGGACAGGTGAAACACAGGGTTATGAACTAATCCTAATCTTGTGTATGCATATGATAGGGCAATATGAAGATGAAGAAAATGATACCATGGTGGAACAGTGAAAGGGAAACATCTTAGAACAGATTAGCATGGGATTGACATGAGACAAATAACATAATCCTATTATTAACAAACTAAGAAGAGCAAGCTAAGACATCTTATGGATAATTACCAGAGCAACATGCCAAAAATATGAAATAAACTATGGAATGATGAGAATATAATCAACCAGAAACAAATCATGGAAAAATGCATGACATATAACATGGAGATGATGAAGAGAAGGATATAGAGAGAAACAGTGAAGAAAAACAGGAAAGTTCAATCAGGGTGCTTCAAAAGCAACTTAGTGTGAAAAGAGAATAGAGCTAAGCTAAGCATGCATAACAATAGGAGAAAGCTACACCATGAAAGCTAAAAGAGACCCAGTCCTATTACTAACAGGCCCAAAAGAACACAGGGACACATAGGAGATGAACAAGTTAAGAAATCAGTGTGGTCACAGAGAAATAGACAAGGATTCATAGCATGAGAAGATAAGCAGAAGGGTCCTAGACTAGCATGAGAAGCATAGGATCGAGATAACAAGAGATGTGAAACAGAAATGAAAATCAGAAAACCAACATAAACCCTATGACTAACATGTTCAAAGGAACTAGTCAAGAATTTTAAAGAAGGAACATGTTAACAAATGAGGATATACAGGATTCTAGACTAGCATGTGAAGCTCAAACTATATGAAACACAAATCAATCAGAACATGTAAGGCAAGGATATACAGGGCATATTAAAACAAAAAATGAGATAAACAAAACGAACAGGAACAGAACATCAACAAGAACAATAGACACTTATCATGCGAAGGAACTGGAAAGATTAATATGAAAAGAAAAGAGCAAATGATAAGCAGAGAAATAGAGACCCTAGTACTAAACAGTATGATCATAGACCCTAATACTAAACGCGATCTTGAAAGAACAGGTTAAAGCATATGAAATCAAGCAAAGAAGGCATGAAACAAATAAGAAGCTAAGGTAATAATCTATGCTTATCAGAGAAACATGCAAAGTAAATAAAGAAGTATAACATGATAAACAGAGACAAAACAAGCACTCATAAGCACAGAATTAAAACGTAAGAAAACAGGCAAAGGGATCAGGGACTTAGCTTGCGGGGTCTGTCCCCCAAGCTTTCCTAAACTTCTCTTCTTTTCCTTTTTTATCCTCTCAGACTCTCCTAGACTCTCAGGCCTTCTTCTTGTTTCTCTTTTTTCTTTATTCTTTTCCAGACTTCTTCTTTTTTTTTTCGATTTTCTTCTGGTTTTTCTTTTAGGCCTAAAGACGAGGCCTTTTTGAGTTTTGATTGCAAAAGGGGTGTTTGGGTGAGGGTAAAGAACAAGTCTTGATTGGGGTTGAACTTGGGGTCGCCGGAGTTAGGGTTCCGACGACCCTTTTTGGGATATTCGAAACGTTCCAGACTTATTCGAGGGTGGTGGTTAACATGGTTGGATAGATCATGAAGAGACGGTTCGAATGGCATTAGTTTGAGATGGGTTTTCATACTTTGGTGGTCACCGGTGTAACTCCGGTGACCGGGATTTATGAAGAAGAGGTGTTTTTCTGGTTTTTCTCTGGAGTGAAGAAGAAGAGAAGAAGGAGATGAAGAAGGAAGGGATGTTGAAAGGCCGGCGACCACCGTGGAGGGTGGTGGCCGCCATGGCCGCCTAGGGTTTTCTGGACGAAGAAGATGAAGATGAAGATGAAGAGAAGGGTGAGAGAGGGGCGGCTAGGGTTTGGGGTTGAATACAAATGGCCAGATTTTTCGGACAAAAGCCTTTTATAGGCGGGGGAGATAAGGTGATCATAGCCGTTCATTTGGATGAAGATCGACGGCTCTGGATGAGCGTTACTAAAACGGCGTAGCATCGTCGTTTATGAGGCCAAGGTCTTTGGCCGTTGGATCATCAAACAAACGGCTCAGATTGACTCCCAATTATTCAATTACACCAATAATTCACCTAATATTCTCGGCCGTTGGATATATCAAAATGGACGGCCGAGATCAAGACGATTAAAAGACCAGGCGGGCCGTCCATTTGGGCCAATACATCTGGGCCTTTTAATTCAAATCAAATGGCCCAATCTTATTACACACATGCTATTTTTGCATTTTCTGATTTTAATGATTTTTATGTATTTTCTTTTATACTTTTTTTTTCTTTTTCTTTTATGAAAAATATAAATCCTAATTTTACTACCTACTCTAATTTCCTAGTATTTTTTGGTAATTTTCTGCTATTTTTTCCTAATTTCTACTACTTAAGCTATTTTACTAATTTTCTAATTAACTAAACTAACAAATTAATTACTACTATTTTTTTGATTTTTCTAATTTCTTACTTATTCAAACACACAAAAATATAACTAATTTCAAGCAAAGCAAGTAATTGCACTCAAAAACATATTTATTTTAATTTTGGAATTATTTGCCTGGTGCAAAAATCATGTGCTCACAGCTGCCCCTCTTTGCTCGGGAACACGAAGAGTTTCAGTGCAAAGATAAGTGAGCAGTAATGAGAGATTTTTGCACATCGGCATATTTCGTGAAAGCATTTTTGAAAACCTTTTGACCGCACCCTGCTTTAGAGGTTGCCTACATATCCTGGGCTAAACAGGAATCAGGTCAGTGTAGTTCGGGAAGGTCTGGCAGTTTTAAAAACTACCAAACTCACTGTTGCATTGACACTGTTGAGACCTGCTGACTTACTCCTTATTACACCGGGGGGGGAAATGTAAAATGAAGAAGCTATTCTAAGCTATGATCCTACAATTACAATTGTTCCTAATCTAGCTTTTGCTCTTCTTCCCTTTCCGGTGATGCAGAATCTTCCTTTTTTGTTGATTTTCCTTGATGCTGACTCTCTTTTTTTGTTGATTTTCTCGTTTTTCTTGATCTCGAACTGAACCTGCTTAAAACAAAACAACAAACTACCTCTTTTTTTTCTTTTTCTGCCCCAGTGTGGGCTTTTTTTTAACTATATAAACCATGATGTGCAAAAAATATTCCCGTATTTGAAGGTGGGCGCCTAACAGAAATTAAACGTGCAATGCGAATGCAAAAATATTCCCGTATTTGAAGGTGGGCGCCTAACAGAAATTAAACGTGCAATGCAAATGCAGAAAAGTATTCCCGTATTAGAAGGTGGGCGCCTAACAGAAATTAAACGTGCAATGCGAATGCAGAAAATATTCCCGTATTTGAAGGTGGGCGCCTAACGTAATTTAAACGTGCAATGCGAATGCGTAAAATATTCCCGTATTTGAAGGTGGGCGCCTAACAGAATTGAAACGTGCAATGCGATGCAGAAAATATTCTCGTATTTGAAGGTGGGCGCCTAACAGAATTGAAACGTGAAATGCGAATGTAGAAAATATTCCCGTATTTGAAGGTGGGCGCCTAACAGAATTGAAACGTGCAATGCGATGCAGAAAATATTCCCGTATTTGAAGGTGGGCACCTAACCGAATTTAAACGTGCAATGCGAATGCAGAAAATATTCCCGTATTTGAAGGTGGGCGCCTAACAGAATTGAAACGTGCAATGCGAATGCAGAAAATATTCCCGTATTTGAAGGTGGGCGCCTAACGGAATTGAAACGTGCAATGCGAATGCAGAAAATATTCCCGTATTTGAAGGTGGGCGCCTAACGGAATTGAAACGTGCAATGCGATGCAGAAAATATTCCCGTATTTGAAGGTGGGCGCCTAACAGAAATTAAACGTGCAATGCGATGCAGAAAATATTCCCTCAGCCTGAGGACTGGGGAGTGGATTTTAAAAATATGTTACCTCCTATTTGAAGGTGGGCGCCTAACAGAATTTAAACGTGCAATGCGATGCAGAAAGTATTCCCGTATTTGAAGGTGGGCACCTAATAGAATTTAAACGTGCAATGCGAATGCAGAAAATATTCCCGTATTAGAAGGTGGGTGCCTAACAGAAATTAAACGTGCAATGCGAATGCAGAAAATATTCCCGTATTTGAAGGTGGGCGCCTAACGGAATTGAAACGTGCAATGCGAATGCAGAAAATATTCCCGTATTTGAAGGTGGGCGCCTAACGGAATTGAAACGTGCAATGCGAATGCAGAAAATATTCCCGTATTTGAAGGTGGGCGCCTAACAGAATTTAAACATGCAATGCGAATGCAGAAAATATTCCCGTATTTGAAGGTGGGCGCCTAACATAATTTAAACGTGCAATGCGAATGTAGAAAATATTCCCTCAGCCTGAGGACTGGGGAGTGGATTTTAAAATATGTTACCTCCTCTTTTTGGTATTTTCTTTTACCAACTTATCTCTTGCTTGTGAATTTCTCCACTTATTCGGCAGACTTTCTCTTTTTGGTATTTTAAATTTTCCACATTGGTCACATTCACTTTAAAGTGATTAGTGACAATTTGTTCCTGCATGAAACAAAATTTATTAGATATAAACTGCTGGCAACTGGCATCTGCCGTCCCCACTTCTTGTTGCTTCCTTTGTTTTTGCTTTCTCATGTTGCATGGCTTTCGACTTCTTGCCCCTTGCAGACTCTTTTTTTGTATTTTTCTCATTTCTTCCATTTTTGTTTTGTTTTCTTTTCCTTTGGCCATGTTTGCCAAGCTTCTTTATTCCTTTCCCCAATCTTCTATCCTTTCTGATCCCGTGTTGTTTCAACTCCCGTTATCAGGAGCTGGTAGTTAGCTCTAAAAAGGGTAAACAATGAAATGCAGAAAAAATGAAAGAAAGGTAAGGGTATTTTGGAGAGATGACAGAACTTATCTGGGTATTTGCTGGCTGATTCCGCTGACCATGCCATGTATTTAAACTCTGACCCAGTTCGTTCCAATCATTATTCTGACTCTGAATTGCCTTTGACCCAAACCAATACTCTTTTTGTTGCCTTTTTCTCTTTTGATAGTCCTCACGATCGCCTTACGGTGCCTCGAAAGGTTTTCACCAATAAGACTCTCTCGTTTATTCCCTCAACCTCACAATCATCTCACAGTGCCGATTAAGGTTTTCACTGATGAGACTCTCTCATTTTATTTCTCTCAACCTCACAATCGTCTCACAGTGCCGGCTAAGGTTTTCACCGATGAGACTCTCTCATTTTTTTTATTTTTTCCATTTTTCCTTTTTGTATTTTGTTTTCTGTTCCACGGGTATTGTCCGATACTTCGCTCCTCCTTCGTTGTATTCGTTGTCATTTCAGAATCGATCAGAAGGTCTTTCTTTGGACTGTAACGTGGCTTTTGGACGGGTTAAGAAAGAAAGATATAAAGGTTCAAAATTTCAACGAGGGTTAAAAATATTTACAACTCTCGAAATTATTAAAACATAACTTCTGCCCCGGTTTCAATATGTGGGAAATTTTTGGATTTTTCTTTTATTGTGACTGAACCTTAGAGAGGCTACCTACGTACCCTTTCGGGATCAAGTCAGACGTAGTTCATCCAACTTCAAAAGTTAGATGGATTTCTTTTTGACTTTTTCCCGATTTTTGTCTTTTTCTTTTTTTTTTTTTTTTTTTTTTTTTTTTTTTTTTTTATTTCATTTTTTCATTCTGGCAATTTCGATCTTGTTGCACTAGAGCGATTCCGAGAGAGGGATATGAAAGAATTCATTCATTAAGGCTCAAAGGGGGTTATCAATGGATAAAGTGTTTGGATAGAGAATAAAATGCCTTCATCATTTCAATTCCGAAATCACAACAAAATACAAACATACAATTGAAAAGGAATCATACATAGTATCTTTTGACCGCATCTGAATTGATAGCAGTCTCTACGCACTTTCCTTCAACATCTGTTAAATATAATGCTCCATTGGACAACACCCGTGATACCACGAACGGTCCCTGCCAATTCGGCGCAAACTTGCCTTTTGCCTCTGCCCAATGTGGTAAGATACGCCTCAATACCAGTTGTCCGACTTCAAACTTTCGAGGTCGTACCTTCTTATTATATGCTCTGGCCATTCTCCGCTGATACAACTGTCCATGGCAGATCGCGGCCAATCTCTTCTCATCAATCAAATTCAACTGTTCTAATCGGGCCTTTACCCATTCATCGTCATCTATCTCAGATTCGGCTATAATTCGCAATGACGGTATTTCTATTTCTGCGGGTATAACGGCCTCTGTTCCATACACCAAGGTATAAGGCGTGGTTCCGATAGAAGTACGTACCGTCGTGCGGTAACCCATGAGAGCAAAGGGTAACTTTTCATGCCATTGCCTGGATCCCTCCACCATTTTCCGGAGAATCTTCTTGATGTTCTTATTTGCCGCCTCTACTGCACCATTCGCCTTTGGCCTGTAAGGCGTGGAATTGCGGTGCGTGATCTTAAACCTTTCACAAACTTCTGCCATGAGATGACTGTTTAAATTGGCTCCATTGTCTGTGATAATCACCTTGGGGATTCCAAATCGGCATATAATATTCTCGTGCACAAAGTCCACCACCGCTTTCTTCGTCACAACCTTGAATGTCTTAGCTTCGACCCACTTGGTGAAATAATCAATTGCAACCAGGATAAACCTGTGTCCATTAGAAGCGGCTGGATCTATTGGGCCGATGACATCCATGCCCCAAGCAACAAAGGGCCAAGGTGCCGACATTGTGTGCAACTCATAAGGCGGGGAGTGGATCAGATCCCCATGTACCTGGCATTGATGGCATTTCTTTACATACCCGATACAATCACGCTCCATCGTGAGCCAGTAGTACCCAGCTCTCAAGATCTTCTTTGCTAAAACATATCCGCTCATGTGGGGCCCGCATACTCCAGCATGTACTTCAATCATGATTTCATCTGCTTGTTGTGCATCTACACACCGCAATAAACCCAAATCTGGTGTTCTTTTGTATACCACTCCTCCACTAAAGAAAAATCCATTGGCTAGACGCCTGATGGCTCTCTTCTGGTCTCCAGTGGCTTGCTCCGGGTATTTGCCAACTTTCAAGTATTCTCTAATATCATGATACCACGGCTCTCCATCCGACTCTTCCTCCACAACGAAGCAATAAGCATTCTGATCTCGGACTTGGATCTGGAGCGGATCTATGTATGTCTTGTCCGGATGATGCAACATAGAGGACAATGTGGCCAAAGCATCTGCAATCTCATTGTGCATTCTCGGGATATGCTTGAATTCTATAGACTGGAATCTTAGAGACAACTCATGCAAACAATACCAATATGGTATCAATTTCAAATCTCGTGTCTCCCATTCCCCTTGAATTTGGTGTACCAAGAGATCCGAGTCACCCATGACCAAAACCTCTTGAACACCCATGTCAATCGCCATCCTTAATCCCAAGATGCACGCCTCATATTCGGCCATATTGTTGGTACAGAAAAATCGAAGCTGAGCTGTTACGGGATAGTGTTGACCCGTACTTGAAATAAGTACCGCTCCGATACCAACGCCCCTACTGTTGACGGCTCCATCAAAGTACATTTTCCATCCTGATCTCTCCTCTTGCTCCGTCTCCTCGACAAGCATTGCCTCTTCATCCGGGAAGTATGTTTTCAGTGGTTCATATTCATCATCCACCGGATTCTCGGCTAAGTGGTCCGCAATAGCTTGTGCCTTCATTGTCGTACGAGTTACATAGACAATGTCAAATTCTGTGAGCAGAATCTGCCATTTGGCCAGTCTTCCCGTAGGCATAGGCTTCTGAAATATATACTTGAGAGGATCCAATCGTGATATCAAGTACGTAGTGTATGCTGACAAATAATGCTTTAGCTTCTGAGCCACCCAAATCAATGCACAATAAGTTCTCTCCAGTTGGGTATACTTCACCTCGTAAGATGTAAACTTTTTGCTGAGGTAGTAGATGGCTTGTTCTTTCTTGCCTGTCTCATCATGTTGACCCAGTACACAACCGAAAGAGTTATCTAGCACCGTCAAATACAAAATCAAAGGTCGCCCTGGTTCTGGAGGAACTAACACCGGAGGATTGGCCAAATATTCTTTGATCTTGTCAAAGGCTTCCTGACACTCGTCGGTCCATTTCACTGCTGCATCTTTCTTCAACAACTTGAAGATCGGTTCGCATGTTGATGTCAACTGAGCAATGAATCGACTAATGTAATTCAACCTTCCTAATAAGCTCATGACCTCCTTCTTGTTCTTCGGCGGAGGTAGACTCTGAATAGCTTTGATCTTTGATGGATCCAGTTCAATACCTCGCCGGCTCACAATAAACCCCGATAGTTTCCCTGAAGGCACTCCAAAAGCACACTTCGCCGGATTGAGTTTTAGATTGTACCTCCGGAGTCTCTGGAAAAACTTCCTCAAATCTTTCACATGATCAGGTTGTTTTCTGGACTTTATGATGACATCGTCCACATATACCTCAATTTCTCTATGCATCATATCATGAAACATAGTGGTCATTGCCCTCATATAAGTTGCCCCGGCATTCTTCAATCCAAACGGCATTACTCTGTAACAGTACGTTCCCCAAGGTGTAATGAAGGCAGTTTTCTCAGCATCTTCTTCGTCCATCAGGATCTGGTGATAACCTGCATAACAATCCACAAACGAACCGATCTCATGCTTGGCGCAATTGTCGATCAATATGTGAATGTTTGGCAACGGGAAGTCATCCTTTGGACTGGCTTTGTTGAGGTCTCTATAGTCTACACACACTCTGGTTTTGCCATCTTTCTTTGGGACCGGCACAACATTTGCCAACCAGGTGGGGTATTTGGTAACTCTTATGACCTTTGCCTCAAACTCCTTATTCACCTCTTCTTTTATCTTCACGCTAATGTTCGTTTTGAATTTCCTCAGCTTTTGTTTTACCGGCCGGCATTCAGAGTAGATAGGCAACTTGTGTACCACCAAATCCGTGCTAAGCCCGGGCATGTCATCATAGGACCAGGCAAAGATGTCCTTAAATTCATGTAACAACCTTATCAATTCATCCCCTGAGGGGTGCCTCCAAATGCACACTAATCTTTGTTTCTCGGACATCATCTTCGCTCCCCAAGTTTACAGATTCTGTATCACTCGGATTCGGCTTGGGTTTTTCCTCGTATTGTTTCATGTCCTTACTTATTTCCTCCAGGGCTTCCTCATCCTCACATTCTATTTCACTATCTTCCTCGATTTCTTGTATAGTAGCGTGATTGTCGGAACTGGGTCTAGAATCCTTCACGCATGACATGGCATTGGAATCAACACATGCAAAACTGTACAAAAGGAAAAATAAAGAAAAATAAGGCAAAAGTGAAGAAAAAGGAAAAACTGCATTTCATTAATAAAAGAAACGAACAATGTTCGGGATACATGGCGATTTTTTTTTTCATGAGGAGAATGGGGAAACTATAAAATAACAACTTTCGGGAAACAATGATGAAATTTTGAGCTAACTACCAAGACTCCTTCCTGATAAGGAAAGGAGTAGCTTCCCAATTGTTCAATGTGACTCTGGGCCCCACAAATTGCACGTCCATGTTGCTCGTGCCTTCCCCTGCTTCAATCGTATTCACCTCCCAAAACAATTTCTTAAAACCAAGCATTTCTTCATCAAGTTGGGTCTCAATGCACTTTGCTGCAAGCAGATGGTTGATATTTTGTACCAGGCCTGATAAAGATGTCGGATAATTTGGGTATGGGTTTGGGTAAGGTCCAGCTTTTCTTGGCTTTAGAGGCTCTTTGGATATCGGCAAAGGTGGGTTTGAACCCTAAGCCGAATCTACCTTTATTCTCCGGAAGCTGAACTGGTTGAGTGACTCCCTGCAGTGTTTTGCCTAATCCCCTTCCCGGTGCAAATCCGTTTTTCAACATTTCTCTGGCCACCATTACAGCAGTTGGTGCCAACATCGGGGTTGATAACTTTTCTCCTTCAACAACTCTATTCACCTCAACAGCATCCGTCACTTGGTAGACCCAAGGACCTCTATCACCATTAGTATCATCAAAAGGAGCTACCACATTACAAGCATTCTCCTCCCCGTGTACAACAATTTCTTGCTGTTCCCATTCAAACTTGACCATCTGGTGTAGAGAAGATGGTACCGCTTTGGCCGCATGAATCCAGGGTCGACCTAACAGCAAGTTATATGATACGACAATATCGAGCACCCGGAACTCCATCGTAAAATCAACGGGACCGATGGTCACTTCCAAAATAATATCCCCCAACGTGTTCTTACCTCCGCCGTCAAACCCTCTCACATTGATATTGTTTCTCCGGATTCTATCCGGGCTAATGTTCAGCTTCCCTAGAGTTGACAGCGGGCAGATGTTCGCGCTCGATCCATTGTCAATCAATACCCTGGTCACGACCGACTCTTCACTCTTTACCGTGAGGTACAATGCTTTATTGTGTTCAGTTCCTTCCACCGGCAGCTCCTTATCAGAGAAGGTGATTCTATTGGACTCGAAAATTTTGCTGGTAATCTTCTCCAAATGACACACCGAAATCTTCTCCGGAACATGAGCCTCATTTAGAATCTTCATAAGAGCCTTCCGGTGCTCCTCTGAATGTATCAACAAAGATAACAAAGAAATCTGGGCCGGGGTCTTTCTTAACTGCTCAACCACTGAGTACTCTTGCGACTTCATTTTCTTAAGAAATTCCTCTGCTTCCTCCTCCGACACTGGCTTCTTCAGTTGACTTTCTTTTACCGTTTTCATCTTTCTCAGTTCCTCTGGAGCAAAACACCTTCCAGATCGAGTAAGTCCATGCGTTTCATTAATTTCACCAGAAATCTCTTTTCCCTTGTAAACTACTGTTACCTTGTTATAGTTCCAAGGCACAGTCTTTGTATTCACCACTGGCATTTGCACTACTGGTTTTATGATTACTAGATCTGCACTTGCTCCTTTCACAGTCACGATCGTCTTTGCACCTGGAACTACCACCTTTAAACCTCCCATCACTACTGGCTTTGGTTTCTCAACAATTACTTCCTCTTTCACAATTTCTTTCTCTAACTTGTCACTCGACTTTATCATCATGACGGCTTGAGATGGTTTTTGATTGCCATCACCCTGCACCAGTTCTATCATATTCGTTTCGTGGTGATTCGGCAATGGATTCTGGGTAATGTTTGGGGCCTCGGGAGCCTGCACTTCAATTCTCCTCTCATCGATAAGATCTTGAATGGCATTCTTTAATTGCCAACACTTCTCGGTATCGTGGCCCAATGTTCCTGAACAATATTCACATCTGACAGAAGAATCAAGATTTTTCGGGGGTGGGTTCGGATTTTTTGGTGCGATTGGTCTCAACATCCCCAATTCTTTCAACCTGTGGAAAAGACCGGTATATGACTCTCCGAGAGGAGTGAATGTCTTTTTTGCTTTGTTTCTCCAATCAGCGTCCGGCCTGGGTCTATTCTGGTTTCGGTAAGGTTTAGGGGTTGGGTATGTGTTTTGGGTATGGTACACATTATGTGGAGCTTGAGCTCTCCACACGTGGGGTGGCGGTGGTGGGTAGGTTTGGGCTTGAGGGTGGTGGTAATGTGGGACAGTTGGTGGGTATGGTGGTGGTGGTGGGTTATATGGGCCGGGTGTGTTGTAGGGGTTTGGCGGGTAAGATGGTGGTGATGGATTATATGGAGTTGCTGGGCTTGGCGGGTGTTGGCGGTAGGGTCTTGGTGGGTTATAATGTGGGTTGCGACTCCAGGACCTACTTTCAATGGTTGCTACTTCTTCTTTCTTCTTCTTTCCCATCACTCCTCCGCTTCCACTCTGTATAGCTTGATTGGTGGCTTTGATAGCCGAAAAACTCATAATTTTGTTTGTCTTCAAACCCTCTTCTACAAAACTTCCCATTTTCACAACTTCGTTGAAACTTTTTCCAATTGCCGACACTAGATGGCCGTAGTATGTTGGATCCAAAGCTTGCAGAAAACAATCCACCATCTCTCCCTCTTTCATCGGTGGATCCACTCTAGCGGCATGTTCCCTCCATCTAAAACCGTATTCTCTAAAGCTCTCTCCTGGCTTTTTCTCCAGCTTGGTAAGGGATAACCTGTCGGGTATGATCTCCAGATTGTACTGAAAGTGACTAGCGAAAGCTTGCGCTAAGTCATCCCAAACGAACCATCTTGTATGGTCCTGTCGGGTATACCATTCCAGAGCCGATCCACTCAAACTTTGGCTAAAGTACGCCATCAACAATTCATCTCTACCTCCCGCGCCTCTCATCTTGCTACAATATCCTCTTAGATGAGCTACCGGATCCCCGTGTCCGTTGTACATGTCGAACTTTGGCAACTTAAATCCTGCAGGAAGCTGCACCTCAGGGAACAAACACAGGTCTTTGTAGGCTACACTTACTTGCCCTCCCAGCCCTTGCATATTGCGGAAAGCGTTCTCAAGACTCTTCACTTTCCGAGCCATCTCCTCCTGCCCGGCACTTGCTTCTATCATCGGAGCGTGAGACTCGTGTTGTCTGAAAGTCGGCTCCGGAGGGTAGTAGTGAGAATCCTGGATATGAAACATTGGTTCGCTAGAGGATTTGTGGATAACAGCGGGCGGAGGTGCCACATATACAGGAGCAACTTGTGGAACTTGTGGTGGTGTTTGCTTGGCTGGAGGTGGTGGTATCTGGGAGGTGGAAGCATAGTAGTGAGGGTAATCGGGGTAGGTGGAGGATGAGTTCAATGTTGGTGGCTCAGGGTTAGGATTGGCTGGAGGGACATATGCAGGGTTAGCAGGGTAGGCTGGTAGTGGTTGACCTCTTGACCAAGCCTGGTACATTTCAGCCATCTGCTGTCTTAACTTGTACATTTCTTCTTTCATCCCTGCCACATCCACGATCTCTTCTTCGTGAGCAGGGTCTACAATGGTCGCCTCGATCTCCTGGGATACAGCCTTTGTCATCTTTTTAGGACCTGGTGTTGTATGGGTGGGTAGCCAGTATGCCAGTTGCCTAGAAAATCTGGACTCACAAACATCAACACTTGTTAGTTGTTAGCGCATGAATAAGATGTAACGACTTTAAAAGCAAACACATTTCCTCGAGTCGTTATGCATCATCCCGGCCGCTGCTCACTTCAATCATCTTTTTTTTTTCTTTTCCCGCTCTTTTGTTTTCTTTCTTTTCTTTTTTTTTTTTTTTTTTTTGCTTTTTCTCTTTTCTTGCTTTTTCTCTTCTCTCTTTTTTTTCTTTTCTTGCTTTTTCTTCTCTCTCTTTTTCCTTGCCGTTTTCATAATCACGCTCCTATTTATTTGCCTAGCGGATATGAAGAAAATGACATAAAGTAAAAGAATTGGTAACAACACTTTGTTTTCTCATTAATAATTCAAAACCTTGATTACAAAGTGATGTTTAAGAAAAAGAAAAATAAAAGATGATGCATGACCTAAGAGTACATTAACGCACCTAGTGCCCGCGAGGCATCGTTCGGCCTTGCCGCGGGCCTATATGCTAAACCCCTTTGAAGCCTATCCAGGTCGGTCATGACTTGTTGTACAAAAAACTTCACTGCAGATACAAAAGTCCTCCGAGTCATATCTTCACAAAGCTGAGTCTTTCGGGTGATGTATTGGGCGATGCGAACAATCTTTTCTCTGATGACCCCTTTTTCTTGCAATAGCCGACTTATTTGTTGAGCGCGAGCATCCAAGGTATGTTGGTTGTCCTTTTGCACTTGTTGTAGCTTCAATTCCAATCTAGCCATAGCCGTGTAGCAGTGCTCTCTTTCTTCTTCAAGATCTTTGATAATCTTGTTGCTCTTGGCCGTGGCTGAGATCATTTTCTTTCTAAGCTGAGCTATTTCAACATCATGCTTGCCTTGTAGCTGCCGGACCAACTTGGCTCTTTCCTCGGCGTCTTTGTCCATTTGCTTCCGAGCCTTGGCTAACTCTTTTTCAGCTACGTCCAAATCAAAGCTATAGTCGTTTACTTTCCGCCGGAGAATCTCAATTAACTTTTCATCGCGGGCTGAACGAACCGGGGTCTCGGATGCAATTTTCATTTGAGCTATTTGAGCCTTCAACACATCATTTTCTTTCTTCAAGCTGTTTCTTTTCCCCTTCATCGGATGCTGCTTGTAAGCCGCTTTCGAAATGAAGATTTCTCAGTTTATCTTCCAACAGACTGATTTTTGCCTTGTATTCCTTTTCCTTGGATGCCCATTTCAGATTTTCCTCGGATTGCTCTATCAGGTCTTGTAAGTGAGGTCTCTTTGAAAGACGTTCGTGTTCGACCCCTCGTCGGTACCATGTGGAGTACCCAGGTGATATCTCCCCCTTTGCTCTATTCGGCACACAAGTATCAATCTTCAAATTTTGGCACTCGTTCCAGATTTGCCGGATTTTTGCTTCCGGGAATTGCCCGTCCGGACCAATCTCCACAGCTTGCACACCTGAGATCCCCATCTCTCGGAATAATCTGACACCGACCTAACTGTCGCAGGGCTCTGTATGGGGCATAGGATTGTATACTCTTCAAACCCATGATCAAAAACGGCGATCCCTCCGTTGGCATGTATATCACCTCGTCAAGAGGTAACCAGTCATACGTCCAATCAATTTGACCGTCAGTTAGTGATCGAAGATACACAATCCAGCCTTGGACTCCCTCGGGCAACTTTACTTCTTTTGTCCTCGCATTGAACTCTTCCAAACATGTCCGATCGGCCGAACCATAGCTCGAATACGAAGGATGGTGGCATAGATGTTCAATTAGCCGATTTGCAAGATCAAGTTACACCCTTCGAAGAAGCTAGCCCTCGCTTTGCACGCAGTCAGAGCACGATAGATATCTGCAACAATCATCGGGGCCAGAGTACAGTTTTCTTGTACTATCAGTGTGGAAGCTACCCCGGCGACTTTTATATTGATATGTCCATCTTTCCTCGGGAATACAATAACTCCAAGAAATGCCACCAAAAATGCGAACCTCCGGTGTTCTTTCCATTTCGCCCGGTTGGACTTGCAACAAAGCTTGTTGGTAGGATCATTGAAACCCCCAACGTGTCCAAACCTATTGTAGATGAAGCTTAAAGAACAAAACCCGTTGGCCAGATCTTCATTATGAACATTCCGGGCAATTTTCAAAGAGTCGAGGAAGCGATGCACTGTCACCGTCCTCGGAGATACCAGGTATTTTCCTTTCAGCGGAACCTCGGTCTTCCCAATGTAAAAGGCAATCTCCTCCAAAGTTGGGGTAAGTTCAAAATCTGGGAAATGAAATACGTTGTGTGCCGAATCCCAAAACGTGACCAACGCTCTAACCACATCACCTCGAGGAACTATTTCGAGTAACCCCGTAAGGCCTTTCAAATACCTTTTGACCCAGTCTTGACCATTGGATCCCATGTCCTGCCACCATAATCTCAGCTCCAAAGGGATTTTATTTAGGGAAAATTGTTCATTCATCATCGTGCTCGTCCTAAGGATAATTTCCCGCTTCCCAATATCCATATCCTGATTGATAATTGCGCCGGACGCGAAATCGGATCCTTTGTGGACTGTTATGCGGGATATCATCAGATTTTGATGGATGAAGAGGACGCAGAAAAGACTGCTTTTATCACACCGTGGGGGACCTATTGTTACCGGGTGATGCCGTTTGGTTTGAAGAATGCAGGGGAAACATATATGAGGGCGATGACTACGGTATTCCATGACATGATACACAAGGAAATTGAGGTGTACGTGGATGATGTGATCATAAAATCTAGACGTCAAGAAGACCATGTTGCCGACCTCAGGAAGTTCTTTCAAAGGCTTCGAAGGTACGACATCAAGCTCAATCCGGCCAAATGCGCATTCGGAGTTCCATCAGGAAAGTTGCTAGGATTCATCGTCAGCCGACGGGGCATTGAGTTGGACCCGTCCAAAATCAAGTCCATTCAGGAATTGCCCCCGCCAAAGAGTAAAACAGAGGTAATGAGTCTGTTGGGAAGGTTAAATTACATCAGTAGGTTTATTGCTCAACTTACGGCAACTTGTGAACCCATATTCCGTCTGTTAAAGAAAGACGCTGCGATAGAATGGACGACAGAATGTCAGGAAGCGTTTGACCAAATCAAAGGGTATCTGTCAAACCCACCCGTACTAGTTCCGCTCGAACCGGGTAGACCCCTGATTCTTTATCTGACGGTTTTGGAAAATTCGTTCGGCTGCGTACTGGGGCAGCATGATCTTACTGGCAGGAAGGAACGGGCCATTTACTACCTCAGTAAGTGTCACACCTCCCTTTTTACTACCCCAACATGCGTAAGGTGTATAAATACACTTGTAGGGTATACCCCGACGCTCAATTACCCGAGACGGATAAAATAACGTAAGGGAAGGAGTTTTTCCAATTTAAGGACAATCGGTTCGGGATTTCATTAGAGATTAATCAGAGTCGCCACTTGGGAATGACAATGGTGTCCCAAGTCACCGGTTGATCCCGAATCCGAGGAATTTTGACTCTTTAAAATGTCTGCGAAGCAGAGATCCGGATAAGGAACTCTGTTAACCCGGGAGAAGGTGTTAGGCACTCCCGGATTCCGTGGTTTTAGCACGGTCGCTCCACTGTCGTTCTTGATTTTTTGTTTGACTCAGTTATAGATTTTAATAACATAATGTGCTTTTACATTAAATATTATTTTTTAGGAATTTGCGGTATCGCGAAAACACGCCTCAAGTCATACCGCAACCAGTACGCCTATGACCTTTGATGTATTTCGGCTTTACCGAGATTTGGATTTGAGTCGCACCAAGTGCACACTCATTCATAGGAAGATATATTAAAACCGGGCCCTAAAATAATGTCTATCGGCTTTTAAATATTTTGGGAGAAGCTATGGAATTTGCTATTAGCTTTCCCGGATCTATTTGTGTTTATATCATTACTAAATGGGGGCCCCGATTGTTATTCGGGCGAGGCTCGTCCCAATTAATTTTAAAGGATTCAATACTTGTATTTAACTACGTTTTCTACACTTGTTCTTTCCTTAATCGTATCACTAGCATTATAATAATCCAGGCCCGTGTGATTTCTTGTTTAATTGGGCCTGGTCTTCAGGTTGTTTTGGGCTTAAGCTTGCTGGCCTTATTAACTTCACATTGTAGTTCAAAGATAGTTTGCATATTGAGCCAAAAGACCGATAAATATAATATGAAATGACGATAAGTGCAAAGAACTATAAAACGCTAATCAACTGGATTTAAGAATCGAAATCAGATTGATTTTATTCATTGAAAAAGTAGAGCTATTGTACAGGAAATTCTATAGTTACAACTAATTAGGAGAACTAAATTAACAGGCTACTTTTATCCACACCTCTGTTGATCTAATTGTTAGCCATATTACCAGATTATTACACTAAGGAAATTTGCACAATGTTTATCACTAGAGTTATGCTAATTTGCTCTTATTGCATTATCCAGTTGTAGATGAATTATTATACTCCCTAATCATTATCCTCTTTTTGACCACTCACATCCAGATTCAGGCCCTTAATAATTAATTAAACTGTACAAGTAGAATTTAGACAACCCCGTTATTTAGTTGCAATAATCCCGAGCATCTAAGTAATTCAACACACTTATACTACTGATTTACCACGACTTTAACACCTCATCGTGAATGACTCAATGTTTGATCTAATGTTTCCGATTTTAAAGTTCCTCTACACTTGAATGACTCCTAATGTATGAGTATGATTTATGAATCTACTGTTGGTGAGTGATTACCAATTCTGAAACCATTATTAGTTAACTTATGTTTTAATGTTATTACCTAATTAACTAAGTGAGGTACTAATTCATACTACTACTATACTACCACTACTACTAGTTATTACATAGTTTCTGTTTGTTCTTTGTTCTTCAGCTGCTATACTACTTTAAAGTTACAAATCTACATACTACTATACTAACAATTGAATTAAAACAGAAGTAAAGAAGACATCAATATTCAGATTCGATCCTTGAACTTCATTTTATCCACACTTCAACATTACATTTGAGCAGAATATGTACCTGGTTCAGCAAAAAGATCCAATGAGTTCTAGGGGAGGCAAGTAATGAGCAAGTACAGCAAAGATCAGCAGCAATGCAACAGTGATGAAAGAGGCACAGCAACACAGCAACACAAAAGCACAGCAAACAGAGAAGACTTAAGTAGATAACCCAGTGAAATCCGCTAGAAGACCCAGAAAATCTTACTATTGTATTGCTAATTCTCTCTCTCAAGCTTTTTGTATCCAATGAATTTCAATTTAAATGTATTTTCCAGATTACTCTCAGAATTGGACCCCCTTTTCAGCCCCTTTTAAGAGATATTTATAGCTAACCTTTAGGGCTGAATACTTGGGGAGGAAGCTATGGGATTTTTTCCACTTCTCCCCCTCCTAAATTTATCCATTCTACACTTTAGTCCATATTTCAGTTACCAGAAACCCTTCCAGCATGTGTTGGAAGGTTCTAAAGATTCTCTTTTATGGCCTTTTACTAGTATGACCTTAGGGGTTTGAGATTTTTACAGATTTCCCATTTTTAGGAGACCATTATACCCCTAAATCTCTGCAAAATTGCAGAAATCGGGAGCATGAATGTCCCTATTACCCTCCTAAGTTCTTACTAGTTACTATTTTACCTTTTCAATACCCAATTGTGCCCCTAAGAGCACTGCTGATTTACCAGCTTGCCTAGGGCAGATTTTAGCTAGTTTTGAACCTATTTAACTAATAGCCAGCCTTGGCATTAGTATTTAAGGGCTGGCCAGATTTATTTTAAGAACTATTTCAATTTTAGCCACTTTTAAACTAATTCCAGTCAATTAAGACCAATTTATTCTTAATTAAAGCTAATTGCAGGCATAGCCTGTTTTATTGTTATGTTTAAACTATTTAAAATTTAGCCAGTCTCAAGTTGAGACTTAGCTTGGGCTATTAAAGCCATATACTGAACAGCTAGGCCCAAAACCTTTACAGGTTTGGCCACTTTGTTGTTCAGGGCTCAATATAGAGCCTGGGCTAGTCTGCATTTGCAGACATAGCCCCTTTGCACAACCAGCCACTGTTTAACAGTGAACTGTGTGTTAGGGCTTATAGAATTGGTCAACCTTTTGCAAGGTTAACCATTCTTAGGCCAATTATTAAACTTATAACCTAATTATGCATTTTCAGTGTTAGTCCTATTTAAAAACTAACCATTTTCATAGAACCTAATGCTAACAGCTATAACCAATCCAGCTAAGGTCTAAAGGTTCAATCAGACATTCATAAGAAGCCAAATCTAGCAAATCTTAAGCATTCTTAACATGAATTGCATACAGAAACACATATGATCCAAAAAACATGCATTAACCAACTCAAATTCAGAGAGAACAGTAGATATGGTTGAATTCTAGTCAACTAACTCATTCTATTGGATTGTATGTGATGCAATGTGAATTCATGTCAATTCATACCTAATTATTACTAATTCAAGTCATATGAAAGTTTGAAGAACTTTAAAAACTGTTAAGGTTCATGGCATAGTTACATATATAAGCATAGATTCTCATGAAACAATCAACATGACTCATAAAACAATGGATTTCAACAGAATGGTAATCAGAATTTACTTTCAGGTATTGGCCTTAAGATCATGCTAAGCAAACAGGACAGGTGAAACACAGGGTTATGAACTAATCCTAATCTTGTGTATGCATATGATAGGGCAATATGAAGATGAAGAAAATGATACCATGGTGGAACAGTGAAAGGGAAACATCTTAGAACAGATTAGCATGGGATTGACATGAGACAAATAACAGAATCCTATTATTAACAAACTAAGAAGAGCAAGCTAAGACATCTTATGGATAATTACCAGAGCAACATGCCAAAAATATGAAATAAACTATGGAATGATGAGAATATAATCAACCAGAAACAAATCATGGAAAAATGCATGACATATAACATGGAGATGATGAAGAGAAGGATATAGAGAGAAACGAGTGAAGAAAAACAGGAAAGTTCAATCAGGGTGCTTCAAAAGCAACTTAGTGTGAAAAGAGAATAGAGCTAAGCTAAGCATGCATAACAATAGGAGAAAGCTACACCATGAAAGCTAAAAGAGACCCAGTCCTATTACTAACAGGCCCAAAAGAACACAGGGACACATAGGAGATGAACAAGTTAAGAAATCAGTGTGGTCACAGAGAAATAGACAAGGATTCATAGCATGAGAAGATAAGCAGAAGGGTCCTAGACTAGCATGAGAAGCATAGGATCGAGATAACAAGAGATGTGAAACAGAAATGAAAATCAGAAAACCAACATAAACCCTATGACTAACATGTTCAAAGGAACTAGTCAAGAATTTTAAAGAAGGAACATGTTAACAAATGAGGATATACAGGATTCTAGACTAGCATGTGAAGCTCAAACTATATGAAACACAAATCAATCAGAACATGTAAGGCAAGGATATACAGGGCATATTAAAACAAAAAATGAGATAAACAAAACGAACAGGAACAGAACATCAACAAGAACAATAGACACTTATCATGCGAAGGAACTGGAAAGATTAATATGAAAAGAAAAGAGCAAATGATAAGCAGAGAAATAGAGACCCTAGTACTAAACAGTATGATCATAGACCCTAATACTAAACGCGATCTTGAAAGAACAGGTTAAAGCATATGAAATCAAGCAAAGAAGGCATGAAACAAATAAGAAGCTAAGGTAATAATCTATGCTTATCAGAGAAACATGCAAAGTAAATAAAGAAGTATAACATGATAAACAGAGACAAAACAAGCACTCATAAGCACAGAATTAAAACGTAAGAAAACAGGCAAAGGGATCAGGGACTTAGCTTGCGGGGTCTGTCCCCCAAGCTTTCCAAAACTTCTCTTCTTTTCCTTTTTTATCCTCTCAGACTCTCCTAGACTCTCAGGCCTTCTTCTTGTTTCTCTTTTTTCTTTATTCTTTTCCAGACTTCTTTTTTTTTCGATTTTCTTCTGGTTTTTCTTTTAGGCCTAAAGACGAGGCCTTTTTGAGTTTTGATTGCAAAAGGGGTGTTTGGGTGAGGGTAAAGAACAAGTCTTGATTGGGGTTGAACTTGGGGTCGCCGGAGTTAGGGTTCCGACGACCCTTTTTGGGATATTCGAAACGTTCCAGACTTATTCGAGGGTGGTGGTTAACATGGTTGGATAGATCATGAAGAGACGGTTCGAATGGAATTAGTTTGAGATGGGTTTTCATACTTTGGTGGTCACCGGTGTAACTCCGGTGACCGGGATTTATGAAGAAGAGGTGTTTTTCTGGTTTTTCTCTGGAGTGAAGAAGAAGAGAAGAAGGAGATGAAGAAGGAAGGGATGTTGAAAGGCCGGCGACCACCGTGGAGGGTGGTGGCCGCCATGGCCGCCTAGGGTTTTCTGGACGAAGAAGATGAAGATGAAGATGAAGAGAAGGGTGAGAGAGGGGCGGCTAGGGTTTGGGGTTGAATACAAATGGCCAGATTTTTCGGACAAAAGCCTTTTATAGGCGGGGGAGATAAGGTGATCATAGCCGTTCATTTGGATGAAGATCGACGGCTCTGGATGAGCGTTATTAAAACGGCGTAGCATCGTCGTTTATGAGGCCAAGGTCTTTGGCCGTTGGATCATCAAACAAACGGCTCAGATTGACTCCCAATTATTCAATTACACCAATAATTCACCTAATATTCTCGGCCGTTGGATATATCAAAATGGACGGCCGAGATCAAGACGATTAAAAGACCAGGCGGGCCGTCCATTTGGGCCAATACATCTGGGCCTTTTAATTCAAATCAAATGGCCCAATCTTATTACACACATGCTATTTTTGCATTTTCTGATTTTAATGATTTTTATGTATTTTCTTTTATACTTTTTTTTTCTTTTTCTTTTATGAAAAATATAAATCCTAATTTTACTACCTACTCTAATTTCCTAGTATTTTTTGGTAATTTTCTGCTATTTTTTCCTAATTTCTACTACTTAAGCTATTTTACTAATTTTCTAATTAACTAAACTAACAAATTAATTACTACTATTTTTTTGATTTTTCTAATTTCTTACTTATTCAAACACACAAAAATATAACTAATTTCAAGCAAAGGAAGTAATTGCACTCAAAAACATATTTATTTTAATTTTGGAATTATTTGCCTGGTGCAAAAATCATGTGCTCACAGTAAGAAATTTACAGTCCACGAGGTCAAGTACACTCATCTAGAAAAGACATGTTGCGCCCTGACTTGGGTAGCCCAAAAGCTGAAACACTATTTGTCTTCTTACACCACTTACCTCATTTCGCGTTTGGATCCGTTGAGTATATTTTCCAGAAACCTATGCCTACAGGGAGGTTAGCAAAATGGCAAATATTACTTACGGAGTTCGACATCATATACGTGACAAGGACGGCTATGAAAGCTCAAGCCCTGGCCGATCACTTAGCTGAAAATCCCGTTGATGACGAATACGAACCCTCTTGAGGACGTATTTTCCAGACGAAGAAGTGTTGCAAATTGAGGGGTTAGAACTAACCAAGGATCCAGGGTGGAAGCTCTTCTTCGACGGAGCGGCAAACGCAAAAGGAGTCGGAGTAGGGGCTGTGCTCATCTCGGAAACGGGACATCATTATCCTGTTACTGCTCAACTGCGTTTTCATTGTACCAATAATATGGCTGAGTACGAGGCATGTATCTTGGGGTTGCGATTAGCGGTGGACATGGATGTACAGGACGTCTTGGTCTTGGGGGACTCGGACCTTCTGGTACATCAGATTCAGGGAGAATGGGAAACCAGAGATTTAAAGCTTATCCCGTATCGTCGGTGCTTGCATGATCTGACCAAGCGCTTTCGATCAGTAGAATTCAGACACATCCCAAGGATGCATAATGAGGTTGCCGACGCGTTGGCTACTTTAGCGTCAATGCTACACCACCCAGACAAGGTTCGTGTCGATCCATTACATATCCAGATCCGGAATCAGCATGCTTATTGTAATGTGATTGAAGAAGAGATGGATGGTGAGCCATGGTTTCATGATGTCAAAGAGTACCTCAGGTTAGGAGTATACCCAGAGCAAGCAACCGGAGATCAAAAGAGGGCTATTCGGCGATTGGCAAACGGATTTTTCCTTAGTGGAGGGGTGCTGTACAAAAGAACCCCGGATTTGGGATTATTGAGATGTATAGATGCAAGTCAAGCCACAACGGTGATGACAGATATACACTCGGGAGTTTGTGGACCACACATGAGCGGATACGTATTGGCAAAGAAGATTCTTCGAGCAGGATATTACTGGCTCACGATGGAGCGTGATTGTATAAGTTTCGTGCGAAGATGCCATCAGTGTCAGATACACGGAGATTTGATTCACTCTCCGCCAACTAAATTGCGTACAATGTCAGCACCATGGCCGTTTGTCGCATGGGGTATGGATGTTATTGGACCTATAGAGCCTGCGGCTTCCAATGGTCATAGGTTCATCCTGGTAACGATCGATTATTTTACCAAGTGGGTGGAGGCCAAAACATTCAAATCGGTGACCAAAAAGGCGGTGGTGGATTTCGTACACTCCCACATCATCTGCAGGTTTGGAATTCCAAAGATAATCATCACGGATAACGGTGCCAATCTTAACAGTGGATTGATGAAAGAAGTATGTCAACAGTTCAAGATTACACATCGAAATTCCACACCGTATCGCCCAAAAGCAAATGGTGCGGTCGAGGCAACAAACAAGAACATAAAGAAGATATTGAGGAAGATGGTAGAAGGGTCTAGGCAGTGGCATGAAAAGTTACCATTTGCGCTGTTGGGTTATCGCACTACCGTCCGGACTTCGGTAGGTGCAACTCCTTACTTGTTAGTATACGGGACTGAAGCAGTAATACCCGCAGAAGTTGAGATCCCATCCCTCCGAATTGTCGCTGAAGCTGAGATTGACGATGATGAATGGGTCAAAACCCGATTAGAGCAATTGAGCTTGATCGACGAAAAGAGATTGACAGCAGTATGTCACGGCCAATTGTATCAAAAGAGAATGGCAAGAGCATATAACAAGAAGGTACGTCCCAGGAAATTTGAAGTGGGACAGCATGTGCTGAGGAGAGTTCTACCACATCAGGCCGAAGCGAAAGGCAAGTTCGCTCCAAATTGGCAGGGACCATTTGTGGTGACTAGAGTATTATCCAACGGCGCTCTATGCCTAACTGATGTTGAGGGAAGATGCACCGATATGGCTATCAATGCTGATGCAGTCAAGAGATATTATGTGTAATTCTTTAATGCATTTGTCAACGCTTGGTTTCGTTTGTGTGTATTTGGCATTTTTCGGAAAATGAAATGACAGAGGCAATTTTTCTACTACCCAAACACTTTAACCTTTGTTTCCCCATTTGAGCCTTAATTATTCTTTCATATACCCTCTTTCGGAATCATCAAGGAAGATGTGTAACAGAATAGAAAAGAAACAAAGAAAAAATACAAGAAAAAGTGAACTACGTTCGACCTGATTCCTCAAGAAGGATACGTAGGCGCCACACGGCTCGGTCATAATAAAATAAAAAAATAAAAAAATCCCCCAAGCAACAAAACTAGGGCAGAAGTCATTGTTTTCGTTGGAAAGATAGTGTGGATTCCGAAAGTTGTAATAAGCTAACCGTTGAGGCTAAACCTCTTTCTTCAGCCTCACGTGCAAGAAACCATATTAAGAACCGGAAAGACCTCTCGATCAGTATTTGAAAAGTGCCAAGTCATGTGAATGAAAGCCAAGAGTGACATCCCGACCCTCGATTGAATCCAGGATGCACCAGCCGACAGGGGATAACGCTCTAGAGGGAATCTCAGGGGTGATACCCCGCCACAGGGAAAGAAAGCATAAATGAGAGAGTCTTAGCGGTGAAAACCCTCGCGGGCACCTTAAGGCGAAGGAAGTTGAGAGAAGTAAAATGAGAGAGTCTTACGGTGAAAACCTTTACGGGCACCTTAAGGCGACGGGAGATAGAGAGAAATGAGAGAATCTCATTAGTGAAAACCCTTTGAAGGGCACTGTGAGGTGACAGGACGAGATGGTTACAAGATGTCCGCATGAGACAAGGTTTGGACATCCGTTTACCTCTAGCAGAACGCGGCATCAGAAAGTGATTGACATGAATAGACTGGGTAGTTTAATCTCAGAGGCACGGCATAACCATTGGATCAGTCATACATTCAGATAAGTCTTCTTTTGTCATTTGCGGTCGGTATTCTTTTCTTTTCTTTCATTTTCGAAAATTGATTCTTCAAAGCTTACTACCAAGTCTCCCAAAGCAGTATAATGAAAATAAATAGGCGTGGAACGAGGCAATAAGGCAGAAGTCGTTACGGTAGTAAGATTGGGACAACAGGTTGATTGGAAGGTTCGTAGGAATTATGGAGTATGATGGACACATGTGGCGCGTCCGAAAGATGATTTCACGCAACAGATCACCGGCTAAAAAGAGTCGGATCAAACCAAAGATTGGAATAAAAGGAAAGATGAGAAGTCGTTCGTGGAAAGAGCATCGTCCCCAGCAAGCGTCAACGTCGCCCTCAAAGTTCGAGAGAGGCCAAGCAGCTGAAAGAGAAAAGAAAATGGCCCCAACAAGAGTGGCACGACCACTCACCGCGTTTTGAAACTAACAATCTTTCTTTGATTTAAAAGCAGGAAAAGAGGGTTCGTTGGCAGGAAAGCATACCATCCAGAAGTTTATCAAACTGGGGCAGAAAATTTTCTCCTGTTGCGAAAATTTTCTTGGAAGCAAAGACCCAGTGGATAAGGGTAGAAAACAACACCATATTTCAGGAAATACCGGCTCCGAACAGAATAATTTTGAGAGAGGACAGACAACACGATGGGGTGATCTTTGAGCCTGGCATCACCCCCAGCAGTTGTTGGAAAAAGGAAACAATGGATTCGAGATTCCCCCAGCAGTATTACATCCCGTAATTTGCTCGAGGAGGCAAGAGCATGAGTCCCAGAGGAGACATGGGAAGAAGGAAGAGAATGAGGGGTGAAGGAAACAAAGAATACTTCCTCAGCAGCATCATCCCCAGCAGGCAAGTAAACAGTTCCAAAAATATCCCCAGCAGCCAGAAGAAAAGTAATACGACCCAGGGGAAGGAAATTCCAAGACGGGATAATTCAGAAGAGAAGGTGGTCCGAGAGGCAATGCAGGAAGAAGAAAATGGTACAAGAGACAAAGGAAGGTAATCAAGATAGGATGAAATCAGTGAGTTGTAATTGGAGTCAGGGAGCCCGCCTGGAGAATGGAGTGGCGATTTTATTTTGAGTAGTAGTTGAAGTCAGGGAGCCCGCCTGGAGAATGGAGTGGCAATTTTATTTTGAAGTAGTAGTTGAAGTCAGGGAGCCCGCCTGGAGAATGGAGTGGCGATTTATTTTTGAGTAGTAGTTGAAGTCAGGGAGCCCGCCTGGAGAATGGAGTGGCGATTTTATTTTGGAGTAATAGTTGAAGTCAGGGAGCCCGCCTGGAGAATGGAGTGGCAATTTTATTTTGAAGTAGTAGTTGAAGTCAGGGAGCCCGCCTGGAGAATGGAGTGGCGATTTTATTATTTAGTAGTAGTTGAAGTCAGGGAGCCCGCCTGGAGAATGGAGTGGCGATTTTATTTTGAAGTTGTAGTTGAAGTCAGGGAGCCCGCCCGGAGAATGGAGTGGCGATTTAATTTTGAAGTTGCAGTTGAAGTCAGGGAGCCCGCCTGGAGAATGGAGTGGCGATTTTATTTTGAAGTTGTAGTTGAAGTCAGGGAGCCCGCCTGGAGAATGGAGTGGCGATTTAATTTTGGAGTAATAGTTGAAGTCAGGGAGCCCCGCCTGGAGAACGGAGTGGCGATCTAATTTTGAAGTTATAGTTGAAGTCAGGGAGCCCGCCTGGGGAATGGAGTGGCGATTTTATTTTGAAGTAGTAGTTGAAGTCAGGGAGCCCGCCCGGAGAATGGAGTGGCGATTTTATTTTTGAGTAGTAGTTGAAGTCAGGGAGCCCGCCTGGAGAATGGAGTGGCGATTTTATTTTGAAGTAGTGGTTGAAGTCAGGGAGCCCGCCTGGAGAATGGAGTGGCGATCTATTTTAATTTGGTTGAGGAAAGCGGTTGAATGTAATAGAAATCTCCGGCATGAATCCAAGTTCGTAAGCAGAGGGAGGCAACAAGGATCAGAACAGATAGATTCAGATTGCGAAGGAGAATAGTACAAAGATCATAAAGAAGGAAACAATGGTCGGAGTTCGGCAATCAAGATAGGCCGAAATAACAATTGGCAGAAGAGAAGAAGCATCAGAAGGAACACCAAGTCAGACAGGATGGCAAGGAGCGCGACAAGTTCAAGTTAAAAAGGATAGATAAGAACTTGTAGTACTGTAACTTAGTCTAGCTTCTTGTTTTTGTTGCTTAGTACGGTGTAACAAGGAGATCAGCTAAGCAGTGGTAATAGCAGTAACAGCAGTAACAGCGAGATCGCAACAGTCATGTCAGTCCCAGCTACCAAAACTTCCCGAACTACATTGACCTGATTCTTGTTCAGCCCAGGATATGTAGGAGACCTTTGAAGCGAAGGTTCGGTCAAAGCTTTTCAAAATGCTTCACAATGGAATACTCGAACGGATAAAAATGATTCATAGTTGCTCACTTATCTTTGCACGGAAACTCTTCGTGTCCCCGAGCAAAGAGGGGCAGCTGTGAGCACGTGATTTTTACCCTACACATGAGTTATTCCTATAAAATTCAAAATAAATGATGTTTCATTACTTTTAAATTTTTGTGTGAATTTTGTGTTAATTATTTTGCATGTTATTTGTGTGTGATAAATGAAAATACAAAAATTGCATCTTTAGGAAATTAATTCTTTTTCTAACAATCAACCCCAAATTCACACCAATCACTCCCTAGACCTCCCTCATGCCCCGTATAACGTTGGTCTGGTTCGAATCTAACCAGAAATGCTCGAACCCCAATTTGAGCCTCGAACCCTAGAAATGGCGGATTGTGGAATTTGTCCGAACTAATGAAGATTTGGGGTCTAATCGACCTTAGTCGAAGTGCTCGCATTTGAGAGAACTCGACTAAGGTCCATTCGACCTCAAAAGCGTTTGAATCCGAGAACAAATCCGAGTTATCTACTCTTTGAGTCTCTAAGGTAAAACTTTCCTTTTCCTTATTCTATTTACTTTTGTTAATATCTGTTGTTTGTTTAAATTAAATTTCGTTGATTTGTCGAATTTTTTTAATGGTTCTATTCTCCTCCTCCAAGGCTTTTTATTTGGCCAGTATTTGTTGTTGTTGTGATTTCCTGGAGTGTATTCGCTATTAGAATGAACATTCGACTCGAGTTAACAATCGTCGAATGATTGAATCCCCTATTTTCTGAATCTGCCCGAATTTGTCGAGTCACTGTTTCTATTTGATTGACTGTTATTAATTGTGTGTATTACAATCGATTGGTCGAGCATCGTTGATTAGTTATATAGGTCTCTTTGTTTAGAACAATGGGGAAGCAATGCTAGTTAAAACCGACAAATTTCCATCTGGAGTATGATTTTGAACTTAAGTCTAATTTTGTTTGTGGTTGGAATTAGGAAGTGGGGTTGGTTATAGCTAAAGTTCTAATGGGATTACAGAATATTAGCTAGGGACTTGGGAAAACCTGAAAATTGGTTAGTTTAAACATTCTGCCATCAACATTCTGGCATGCCCTCAATGTAGTTAATTAAGTACAAAAGTCAGAATTAATAAGGGATCCAGATCAAACAACATTATATGTAAACCTTTAGATTTTTGGGCATTAAGTAATAGGAAATGAGAAAACAACTCTAATGCTGAAAATGTGCAATGCACATGGGGTTAGTGGAATCTGATGCACACCAGGGAATGCCACTTAATTTCTGTACTTCAAAGATTTTAAAATCAGAGCCATACCTAGACAAATTGAGGTGGTAAAAACAGAGGGAATAATATGGGGCTGTTAGTTTAAAACAATTTAAAAAGGGGGCTGAAGGTTGTGAGTTCAGGCTATAAAACAGAGAGTTTATCAGGGACTTTGAGGGGGGATACAACTCGACAGACATACACACAGTAGGGGATTCGAAAATATAGACAGAAACATTCCTACACACACAGACTCTTAAGGATTTTTTGATATCTACTTGAATAGGAGACATACACAGTGATAGTGTTTGTTGGAGAAGTATTCTGGAAATATAGTGATAGACAGGGGAGTTTGGGCTCTTCTTGGTTCTGCCATTGAATCTTTAGTCACTGTTTCACTAGATTCCTAGTTGAAGCTCACAGAGATCTCCAGCAAAGCTTTTAGGGTCGTTTGTTCTATTTGCTGAAGTTTGTTTGTCATTGGTTGTTGAAGTTATTTGTCACTGATTTGCTGGAGTCGATTGTTATTGGTGTGCTGAGGTTGATTGTGTGTTATTTGCTGAGTTTGATCGTGTCGAGCCACTGGCAGCACTGTATTTGGCCACTGGCAGCACTGTATTTGGCCACTGGCAGCACTGTTTTGGGATTGTTTTGGGCTGTTTGTGTTGCTTGTTGATTGACTGGTTGGTTGTTGATTGGGTGTACTGCTGCGCTGTTGTTGCTGTTGTTCATATCGTTGCCATTGCTGATCCTATTCTATCTTCGTTGTCTCGAAAATTTTCCAGGTACATATTTTGGAGACTGTTTTCCATATAGCATATCCAGTTGAAATAAAATGAGACCCTAATCTCGCTGGAGGCCGTAGTAACTGCCATATTTTCTTTTATAATTGACTGTATTAGTTTAGTTGTAATCAGGACTATTTCTCTTAAATGATTTGGATTTGTTGAATACTTAATTAGTGATGGTGTATTAGAATGGAAGACAGTTGAGTATGTTTGTTTGAATCTATAGGGATATCTTCTTGCATTTTGAAACATGTATGAGCTTTAGTAGTTGAATATTGGTTGTGAATTAAATTGAATAGGTCCCTGTTAGCCCCAGTTGATTCCTTAATTTGTTAACAAGTGACTCAGAAATGAGATGAACCTTGAGCGACTAGTCTCGTCCTCCATCAATAATTAAACATGATTGTGTTGAACAATATTGAGTCAACAAGCGTTTTCTTATCAAATTGAAGAAGTCCAGGTTAATTATATTGTTTCTATGTTTGTAATCGTAATTTGGATATTGGGTCAAACATGAATTCAGTACATTCTTAAAATGATAAAGTCATTGCCTATCTAAGTATAATTATGAGCTCGCCATTGAAACGCACATTATTTGCCACTTGCTATATATTTTCCTTGGGCAGATTTGACCATTTTTAAAGTCTTATGGTAGTGAGAAGAGTTAATGTAAGTTTTAAACAAGCGGAGTTTGTCCGCACGGGGTTATTTTTGATAAGTATGTCGATACTACAATGAAACAAACTATGCCTCAATACAAATCCAAGGATATCTATCATGTCATTCATGCTCTAAAATCGTCATTTGGTTGTTCTAAGAGGTATTTTCGTTGTGCTTGACCAAAGAAGTATCCCACGCGCAAGTGATTAAAATTGAAAAATATACCCAATGCTAAGAAAAAAAAAATGACAACTGCGGGGCCCTCAAATTAATTGTTATAAAAATCTTACACTCGGGAAGACCGTTTAGCAAATTTCACGGTCTTTTCCCAAAATTAATAAAGACGATAGACTCGTTAGGCACGATTTGTAACTAAATTACTTTCCTAAACACGGGTGTGCATTTATGTGACCCAAACCTTATTCTCGGTGAAACTGAAATACATTGAAGCCACAGGCGTACTGGTTGCGGTGTGACTCGAAATGTGTTTTCGTGACGTCGCAATTCTTCTAAAAATAAAAGCGGAGCATTAAAAATACATAGTTAAAATATTAAAGGAATCAGATAGAAACACAAAAATTGCAGTTGAGCGACCGTGCTAAAACCACGGAATCCGGGAGTGCCTAACACCTTCTCCGGGTTAACGGAATTCCTTATCCAGGTTTCTAGTTTCGCAGACTATATTACAGAGTCATAAATTTCCTCGGTTCGGGATTAAACCGGTGACTTAGGACACCATTATTTTCCTAAGTGGCGACTCTGAATTAAATAAACTAATCCCGTCTCGATTGTCCTTTAATTGGAAGAACTCCCTTGTGCCCTCGCGGGTGCGGTAAAAAGGAGGTGTGACAAATTGCATTAACACTATTATTAAAACTTGAAATTAAGTCTTCCGCTTGTTAAACTTTGTTGATTATTAATTGTTGGATTATTAACGAATTTTAAAATGAAAACAAGGCAATTAATTCAATTGATTGACTTGTCTAGCTTTCACTAGTAGGCGCCATCACGACTCCCGAGGGTGGGAATTCCGAGTCATGACATTTTAACTGCGATCCTACTCCCTCTACTAAATTATTCATACTAAGGTGTAATGGAAAATCACATTGATCAAGTGGAACTACCCCCCAAACCGCCTTGCATTCATTCCCTCCAATCGAATGACCTCACCTCCTTCAAGGAAAAACTCCTAGCCAATGACCATGAAAGAAGCTTCCCTTTATCCTTCACACCTTTATATTTGTTACTTATAGCAATTGACTCCATCGAGGTAGAACCGAAAAAGGCACTCACAGATCATGAAAAAGAATACCTAGTACTAATTACTGCAAAAGACAAACAACACATTTACTACCCCTGGAGATTCTCTGTTATAATTAAATTTCAAGGAAAAAAAATTCTTCGTCAGCTGCTCAAACGTAAAATAGCAGATCTATAGAAGCCTTTAGAAGCCTTTCCCCTCATTGACCTAGGAGAGGACTACTATAAAATAAAGTTCAACAAGAAAGAGAACATGGAAACTGCTTTGCGGAAAGGTCCCTGGTTCATATTCGGCAACTTCTTATCGGTGCAACGCTGGGAACCTAAATTTGTGCCACTAAGAGCAAAAGAAGCATTCACTGCAATCTGGATAATATTACCAGAATTACCCAGGAAATTTTATGATGAAAGGATCCTAAACAAAGTTGAAAACACAATAGGAAGACTCTTCAAAATAGATATGTGCACATCGACAGCTCTTCGTGGACGATATGCTAGAATATATGTTGAACTACCACTAAATAAACAAGTTAAATCCAATGTGTGGATTGGCTCACACAAACAACAGATCCTATATGAGTGTGACAAACTCCTATGCCTAAACTGCAGCTTCCTGGGCCATTCCACTGTCCAATATGCAATAACCAAGATCCAGCCATACATTCAACTGCAAAAGGAAAAGAAGCAGAAAAGGAAGAACAAAGCAGTTCCATGCAAGTAGATCAATATAATATTACACAAGAAGAACAACACAAATCTTTATAAGAGGATTAACACACATCAAAAGAGGAATGACAAACAGTAACTTTTAACAACATAGTTGTTTGATTGTGTTTCCCTTGCCAAGTTATTGTTGTTTCTATTGTTGTTATGGTGAGAAAGAGTGATAAAGCACAAAAGATGATGCCGTGCCCAGTAAAATATTAAACAAATCAACGTATCTAAAGAAACTCTATGTGGGGATCCACTAGTGACTCAAAAAAGATTCACTATATTAGTTGGAACAATATTACTAGACCAAAATAGGGGGGAGGTCTAGAAATAACAACTGCTAAAAATAAGAACTTTAACTTCCTTAACCAACCTTGCATGAAGACTCTTGACCAACACCACTACCCTATGGTCGAGAACCCTAATTTAAAAATATACACAAATGCTCCAAATAATACAATTCTTTTATTTGAAAAAGCATTCTCAAGGGGTGGTCTATTTGTTTAAAAAGTATCACATTAAATCCAAGCCAAAATTCTAAACCAAATCTTTGGACCTCCAACTAGATTCCCAATTGTCTAACACTAAGACAATCAATACAAGGTTCTCTCAAAAGAGAAGAGACTAGCATGACTATTAAATATATTCTCTTCAATAACCACCGGAACCTGTCAAAAATATCATTCACTATTCATAAGGAGGTAAAAACTAACATCAATAAAATTTTCATGCCATTAAATAATAGACAAGACACTCCTAATTGATCCCTTAACTCCACTGATTGTTTCACCTCCAAATCATGCTTCAACATTATATAAGAGAATACACCCCATCAACACAACTTTGTGTGGATCTCGAAGCTTAATTGTCCTAATAAAATTAGTTTTTTTCTCTGGCAATGTCTTCATAACAGAATAACATGTCGGCAATTGCTGCATCACATTGGCATTAATATCGACAATAGCTGTTCCATGTGCCATAACAAAGAGAAATCACCTAGGCACATTTTTCTTACATGCACCATTGTTCAAAAACTTTGGGAACACCTAGGAGTAAATGTGTCCTCTTTATCAAACCAACATTGGCTGCTAGAAATTAAGAACCTTGCAACAAGCTTCAACTCCACCTACATTAACTGGCAACAGTTTTTTTCGGTCTTAATATAGGGAATTTGGATAAACAGAAATAAAAATAACATTAACAATACTACTCTGACCCTCTCTATCCAAAAATTCACAAATCATGCCTTAGAATTCTGCTTCATGGCTCTTACAAATTAACCTATTAATAACATGAATACCATCAATATCAAATGGCATACCCCTCAAAGAGGATGGATAAATCTTAATATTGATGGTGCTTATGAGAATCTAAAAAGTGGTCTAAGCGGGATATTCAGAAATAAAAATGGGAATTGGATAGTTGGATTCTAAAAATTCAGTCATGCACTTTGTCCACTTCACATTGAATTACATACACTCCACGAAAGACTCCAACTAGCTCAAAGATTCAATCTATTTCCTCTGAAAATAGAAACGAACTCCACATATGTGATCAAAGCTATTACAAACGGCCATGCCATACTAAACAATCTAATTTAATCTTGTAGGTCATTAATGCCTAGGGAGAAGGGCCTCCTGAGGCATAATTTTAGGCAAGAGAATGGAGTTGCGAATGTGCTAGCAAAGGATACAAAAAATTACAAAAGTAATCAATACTAGCATTGAGAAGTTAAGATATTTGTTACACCACTGTCTTTTGTGGAAAATATACTTATCATGGACATGAGCGGAAACTATATTTTATCAAAGAATCTACCTATTAATGTTTGTAATATGCTAAGATCTCTAGGTAACCAAAACATTGCTAGTGACAATGTTTGTTTTGAATGTAGGGTCTACGCACCCATTCCCCTACCCAAATATCACCTCAGGTGACCTCTTAAGTAATATGCAAAACTCTGTTTAAGTAATATATAATCCTATTATTGGTTTTTTTTTAAAAAAGATAGCTCTTTTCACTCTTTCTTCTTCTTATATGCCCCCGTTTAAGTGATATGTAGGTACTTTAAAAGTTGTTTAAGATGGACAAAGGGAGTAAGTAAAAAGTAATCTGAGATTCATTGTAAATGTGGGCATAATAAGTCAATTAGAGGGGAAGTTACACTACCACTTTGTCTTTTTGAGTGGAACGCATAAACTCATTATTCGATACCCACTGTGGAATTTTGGAAGTTGATCCACTTTATTATTTAGTAGTATTATTTATTTTTTCTTACTACTACTAGCCACTTTTGTGAGCTTATTTAGCTTTTGAAGTTGATGGCAATTGACTTATTGACCCGAGTTTCTTCCCGTCGCAATTATATAAACCATACATTGACACCGCAGTTTGACCGCGGTTCTCTTTTCTCTTATCCCATTTATTAATAATTTTTATACTACTCCTACTATACAATATTTCTCGTTCATTTTTTGATATATACTTTTTGTTCTTATTAATTTTTTATTTATTTTCTTATAAGTTGTTTAATTACCAAACTAGACTAATTAAAAAAAAATTCTTTGTTATGATTACATCTGGTCTGGTTGATCTATATACTTAGCCAAAATTAGTGCTCTTCTAGGTGGGCTGAATTGTGTTCAAATTGTCCTATCATAAAAATATGACCCGCCCTATTTATTGTAAAATTTTCATGTGACGTCGATAGAATTTGTATTAATTTTAAATAAAAAATTAATTGATACCCAATTTTTGAAGAAATTTTTACCTCTTATAGCAAAGGTTAATACCTTATTTATTTTATATAAATACCTTTTTTAAAAATTATGTTCCATAACTACCTTTTGATTTTTATAGCCAAATATCTATTTATGATCCGTTCCTACCCTTAAGCCATAAAATACGCTTTGTATTATTTTTCTCTCTCATTCTTTCATATTTGTCTCCACCCTCTTTCTCTCTCAACGTCAATCTTTCTCCATGAATACAACCATGATTCTCTGTATTTTCTTGTAATTGTTTCTTATACATAACTTGTCACACAGCAGAAGATTGAAACCTAATCCGCCATGAAGGAAATCGTAGAAGCGCCAAAAAATTCATCCCGTTTTTTCCCAATCTCAAATAGCTACACAGCCCAATCCCTCCACTTCACACGATACCATTCCTTAATAACTTGGTCTCTTACCTGCCAAGATTTGTGGTCCTAATATGAATCAAAGGTTTGATCAAGTTTAATTGGACGTGACTGGCTTAGCAATTAAGCAGCCAGCTATTTCGAACCAAGAATGTAAAAAGTTTCATATTTTCGGTTTGCCTTTATGCGTTTATGTTTTAAACTAACACCGTTTCGATGAACTACGTTTATATCCAGTTCCACGAGAATCTAGAAGATGAAGAAGGAGAAGATATAGAAAAGACGATAGAGTTTAATTTTTGTATTTCAGTGTATTCATTTTCATTGTATCTCGTTCTATTTCATGTATTTCATTGTCTTTATGTAGCTATTTTATTGTATTCTCTGTCTTTTTTTCATTGTATTTCAATGTATCCGTTGCATTCTATGTATTTTATCGTATTTACTGTCTCGCTATATGCGATAAATGTATTCATAAGTTCTTTTTAATTAATATAATTTATGTATTCACATGTATTATATAATTTTCTTGAAAATTGCTATGTTTTTGGGGTATTTTTTGGTTAATAATCTTTTTTATAACTGAAAATACAAATTTTTGTGTGTTATAATTGAGTTTGTTGAGTTATATTAGGAGTCTATTATGTTAGTTGATTCACTTTCCGTTTTAAAAATAGTGTAATCCCCTATTTCACGCCGTAAATACAGTCGAATACAATAATATGTCCAGCTATAATCCCATATTTCACTCCATAAATACAGTCGAATACACTCGAATACAATTACTGATCGCTGAACTTCCCTGATTTACGCCTATTTTTGCTACTGTATTCATGAATACAATAGCTTAAATACATCAAATACATCTTATAACCACATAAAAGGTATCTATAATCCGTAATATAGCAAATAATATCTATAAATGGCTAATTACTACT
Source organism: Nicotiana noctiflora (assembly GCA_032618575.1). Classification (NCBI taxonomy): domain Eukaryota; kingdom Viridiplantae; phylum Streptophyta; class Magnoliopsida; order Solanales; family Solanaceae; genus Nicotiana; species Nicotiana noctiflora. The sequence goes on from JASVEL010013826.1 coordinate 115,220, forward strand.
AAAAGATAGTGCTTTATGAAAATTTCCCATTTTTGAATAGCCTAAAAAATACACTTCTACATTTTGGATAACCTAATACTGTTGTTTTCTTCTTCTTTGTTCTCAGTTTTCTTCTTCAACTTCTTAGTTGAAAATAAGTTTGTTAAATTTATTGTTATTTTGACAATTGATAATTGTGATTTATTCTTTATGATATTTGAATGTTATGTTTTTGAGCTCATTTAGAGTATATTTAATTAGGCATTGAATAGTGTATTGCATTATTGAAATTCGAAAAATAAATTTAAGTTTTAAAACTTAAGATTCAAAATCTATAGTTGCATTTGAAAGATAGAAGAACTTCATATCTGATTTCTAAAGTTGTATTGAAGAGATTAAACTACTTCAGAGTGAATTTCTTAAGTTGTATTTTTAAAGATAGAAAAACTTCAAATTTAATATCTGAAGTTGAATTGAAGAGATTGAACTACTTCAAATCCGAACGAATACACATTGCAAAATTTTATACAATGTACGTATAATTTCGATGATGACCACAAAAATACTATATAAGAAAATGCCCCCTATTTATTCGACCTGAAACGAATTGAACGAGTCATATTTTTATGGGCTAAATTTTATACAATGTACGTATAATTTCGATGATGACCACAAAAATACTATATAAGAAAATGCCCCCTATTTATTCGACCTGAAACGAATTGAACGAGTCATATTTTTATGGGCTAATTGTACTACTCATTAGTACAAATTTTTTTGTGGGTTGGTAGAATGCGGAGGGTCGGCAATGTGTTGGAATGAAAATTGCGAAACAAATTAGAAGCATAACCCGAGGTTATGTGCACTTGAAAATGTTGGGATGTTAGTGTCTAGAAAGGCATGATGATTTATAATTATCGGTAGTGAGTTACACTGTTACAGTAATGTATGTGTGCACCAAGAAGTCTTCTCTTCTTTCAGTGGCAGACACTTTTTGCTAATTGTGTATTCTACAATATGTAAAATGTGTACGATTATTAAGTTCAAATTTAATCCTTCTTTCAATATCTCAAACCCATCCGATATATTTAAAGGAATACCCAAACCTAGGGGCCTCATTTATCAGATATACATATGGTCAACATGTCTGTTAAGCACTTAATTTTGTGGTAAAGAGGCTGTTTCCAAATAAATATTCGGTATCATTCCCTCCAAAAACTTCTCACCTTGCCCCTGGGGAGACTCAAACTCACAACCTTTCGGTTGGAAATGAGGGTTTCTTACCATCAGAGCAATCCTTATTGTTTTGTGGTCAGTACATAGTGATACATTTTTTGGTAATAATTCAGTATTATTGCCCTAGCTATATACTGGAGTATCTGTTTTTTTCTTTCATACTCCTGGATCTCATTTTATTTGAAATCATCTATAGGAGTAATGAAACTTTTAATTTAACTAATTGCACATCATATAAAGTAAAAGATATAGATGCAATGGCAATTTATGTATATAAACATGGTATACAAACTTACGTACTAGGCGGGCACGAATCTAGAGCTAAAAACCAGAGACATACATCAATAGCTAAAGTACTTGTAAAATGGCTGTAAATTAAAGACACGTGGTGATACTTGTTGGCATAGCAAAAACTTCGTGCCATAGCCCAATTCCATGAGCTGGTTTACTTCACCAGTTTTTCTTTTAGCACCAAATTACTTTTTAAAAATTCCAACTCTAGTGTCTAATTTGCCTAAACCTGTATACGGAAAAAGAACTTAAATGTCTTTAAAGGTTAGAAATAGATCTATATTCAGGTTCAGTTTAGTTTGTACTGTATATATGTTCATTGGTAATAAAATTTATTTATTTAAAAAAAATTGTCCGATGCACTAAGATTTTGCTATATGAAGGATTCGGAAAAGAGCTAGATCACAAGGATCACTCTTACTCTGCATTTCTGCAATAAGATAGCCTTTATTTACCAAAAAAAGTGTTAGAAATGCATGGTAATTTCCCTAGCTGGTTTCCCCTTTAATTTTCCTATTCTTTATTGTTATTGTCGAGTACATTGAATGTTCATTATCATGAGTCCAGCTGTATTTGCTGTCACTAAAATCTGGAATAGTCATTGGTTCATCTGATTAGCCAATCTTTTCTTTTAGAACAAAAAAAAAAAAAAGTTCTTTTGAGCAGAAGCAAAAATGGTGTTTGAGAAATAGAAAAAAATAGTTTCTCTCAAATTACTTTTCTAAGAAATACTTTTGAAAAAATTCTCCAAAAGTACTTTTCTGAGAAACATTTTTGAGAAAAATGCACTTTAAAGTAATTTTCAAAAGCTTGGCCGGACACAAATAATTTTCAAATTAATTAGTTAAATACATATTACTTCTCACCAAAAACATCTTTTTAAATAATACCTTTGAGAAAAACACGATTTTAATGAAATCTTGAAGAGACGGCCAAAATATACGTAGCTTTTAGAATTAACGTTTCTTGTCCCTTCGGAAACCAATGGAAAGAAGAAGAATTCACTCGCTAACTCAATCATTTAAATTAAAATGTTTAAATTAAAAATAGTCAATAAATATATAATATATGTATAATTTATATATAATTATGTGAATATATACCAACTATGGGAAGTAAACAACAAATCTGTCAGGCTATATATGTAAATAAGATCTTTGGAAAGAGAAGGTCATTAAATCACAACTCACAAGTATCCTTTTTTACAAGACTTTGGGTCCCTAATCAGTCCTAATGTCATCTTTTGTTTTATAAAAACATTACCATTTAATTTCCTCAAGGCCAGTTTAACTTTATCAGATGTATGATGGAATTTAATCTTTACAACTAAATAAGTGGTGTATATAAAAGGAAGTTGTAACTGGTAAGCTTAACTCTAATCTCTATTTTATCAGTTCTACCGTATCATGAAAAGTTGTCTTTGGCCCAGTAATTTCTATTAAAAATCCGTTAAAGTTGTAACTTAATGGCGAAGAGAAGAAAACCAATTCACTTTAACCATGATTAACTGAAATAATTAGCATCCTTTCGATACTTGAACAGTGAGGAACTAAAGGAAGTTGTATAAAGCTAATTACAATTTCACTGCCCATCACATGACACGTATTGTACGTTTTAACCTAACGAGTCTTACGTGTTTGTCTCTTGGACTATACCGTCATCATGTCCAAAAATATGCATATCATATGCGCTTGTGTTAACTATAGTATTAATTTTTTTCTCTTGTTGTAATATGAGATTTGCCAAAAGTGGCATGTGTATCTCTTTCTTCGAAGCTTGCTAGCCTTGAAGTCCGTCAATCCTTTTCTTTAACGAGCGTTCATTTTTGGCCTCCCATTTTGGCGTTATATGCAATTATTTTGAAGCTGTAATTAAAATAAAAATAAAACTATATGTTGGTAAGAGGCATTTTTAAAAGAATATCGTATTTCGATGCTAATGACATTTTAGCAATTTCATAGAGGGTTGGTTACGTACGAATGCAAGTTGTATAGCTCTATAAAATAGCTAAAATGCCACTAGGGTATTCATGAATATAACAGCGCAAATACATGTAAATGTGTGTGCTTACTGTTGGACTGCCATGATTTTATGCATTTTTTGTTGTTGTATTTATAAATATATATGAATACATACGCATAGAGTTGTATACTACCTTGATTTTTAGACGCTTTATACAATAGCACAAATACAATAAATATACTATCGTAACAATTGAATAATAACTATTGAAAGTAATTTTATACTCCCTCTGTTTTAATTTATGTGAACCTATTTTTTTTTTCATTCGTTCCAAAAAGAATGATCCATTTTTTTGTTTGAAAATAATTTACCTTTATGTAATGATTATAGCCACACAAAATATATGTGCCTTATTTTATACCACAAATCCAAAAGATTTCTTTTTTTTCTTAAACTCTGTATCCAATTAATAGGTTCACATAAATTGAAACGGAAGAAGTATACTATCCTAATTTCATATAATAACTAAACAATAATGGCATGTGAAAATTCTTATAAAAAAAAAAGCTCGTAAGAGGCACTTTTAAAAAGAATATCGTATTTCGACGCTAGTGGCATTTTAGCAATTTCAAGGAGGGTTGGGCTACAAATACAAGTTGTATTGCTCTATAATTGCTCTATAAAATAGCTAAAATTTCCACCTGAGTACATATGCCTAGAGCTTTGTAACAGAAAGTAGAGAGAGAGAGAGAGTTATGAGAGAAATAAACACAAAGGCAACATCAGCCAGCTCCTCAATGGGTTCTTCCTTCTGGACATGGAGATCCCCACTCCCTTACCTTTTTGGAAGTTTGGCGATAATGTTGATACTCATTGTAGTGGCACTCATCGTCCTCGCTTGTTCCTTTCATAAACGCCTTTCGTCCTCCACCACATCGTCGGAGAAATCTGCGCGTCCGGCGGCCAACACAATAGTGGAGATGTCTCCGAGAGTCGTCGTAATCATGGCCGGCGATCAGAAACCTTCCCACATCGGAGTTCCTATTTCTTCTTCATCGTCTGATAAACCTATTGACTCAGCAGTGTGATTCACTCAGTCTTCAATTGTACTAGAAATTTTGCTAACCCTCGGTCTTCTATAAGCCCGAGGTTCTTTTTGTAATTTTTTTTCTTGAATTTTTCGGAATATGTAAAAAAAAAGAAGGTTGAGAAATAGTAGATCGTTTTCTGATCAATCACGTGTTTTTTGCATAATCTGTTTCAGGGTTTTGATTTGTTATATATGCTAGCTAACCGTTGATATATTTATTCACTGGTGATTTACAATCGTGATCTTCAACTCTTTTACCGTTGAAGAAGACATTTAATTTGTTTGGTTGAGTCAAAGTTATTAAAATTAGCACGAATTGATAGTATGGGGTTTCTGTGAGGAAAACAAAAATCTGAGAGTTAAATTTAGAGTTTTCCTTTTTCACGTGTCTTCTAATTTGAGGGATGAAATTTTTTCTTTCAGCCTTGTGCTTTCCCTTACAAGAGAGTCCGATTTTTATTTCTTGTTGGATTTTATGCCAGGGGTAGGCCTAAAGGTGTTTATCAAGAAAAAGTTCTAAGATTTTGGTTTACTACAGGAGGATTGCTCCATTCATTTTAGTTGATTTGATTACAAGGAGAAATTTTCTATTTACCGATGATCCTTGATAGGAGAGCGTAGAAGTCGAGAATTAGAGTTAAATGTTATTCTTTCTTGTCCATAATAAGTATCTGTTTTACTTTTAGTAAGTATCTGTTTTACTTTTAGTACGTCCATTAAGAAAATATTAAATCTTATACAAAATTACCTAGTATGACTAAACTACCCTTGTTAAATATTGGGCACATGATTATAGTGGCATTTATTGCTCTTCTGCACATAAGGATAAAAGAGTAAAAATAAATTAAAAATTTTCTTAATTACCTAACTAGACACTTATATTGGACCAAAATCAAAAAGTAAAAGAGACATTTATTATGGACCGGAAGGAGTAATAAATCGTCAGCGAATTTCCTTTTCAAACATGTACTTCCTTTTATAGTTGTAGTACAAGCATTATTCTCGAGTTTCCTATTTTTAAATCGATATGACTACCTAATTTCATTGTTTTTTTTCTGGCTTTGTTACTATTTCGTTTTCCGTATTTCGTTGTCATAATTATTGTGATTTTTCTGCTGATGGTCTTCCAAAAATAATATTTCTACCTTTACAAGGTTGGGATAAGGTGTGCATACTTACTATCTTCATCAGACCTACTTATGAAAATATATCGAGTATGTTATTATTTACCGGAAGAGAAGAGACTCAAAAATGTACTCCCTCCGGTCAAAAATAAGTGATATTTTGACCTTTTTTAAGTCCAAAATAAGTAAATTTTTCAAGTTTCAAAAATAAATTAATTATTTTTTTCCTACATTGTCCTTAGAGTAAATAGTATTGAAGTATGTATTAGGAGTGTTTATGTGAGATTGTAAATATTAATATAATCAATTTTATTGGTCATTAATGTTAAAAGCTAAATTTTTTAACTTGTATAAAAATATCAAAAAATTATTTATTTTAGATTAGAGAGAGTATAGTAGTACAATTCATCAGTATGAACATGGACATACTGCTGAAAATGGAGTGATGAAGAAAAAGAATTAGGAGTTTACAAAAGTAGTGTTAGTGGAGTTAAGTGGTAAAAATAGTTAATGCCAATAACCTTTTTGTAGAAAAATGGATAGGGATGCGGCGAACCGTTCACGCAAAAAAGAGGAAAAAGTTGAAAGAAGGAATAAATGAGTAGATGATGACAAAGAAAGAGAGAGAAATAAAATTTAAAATATTTTTCATTGGGAAAAGGCAAAGAGCAACAGAGAGCTAAGTGTAATGCGTGTCGCTAATGAAAGTAATGAAAACACTTGTTAGAGGGGTCTCTGCTTTTCTATAATGTGGCACTACCAATATCTGAAGTACTAGTAGTTGTAGGCTAGTAGTAGTACCATTTTTGCATATAATATTCCCTTGGATATTCGTTACTCTTGTACGTTACTACTTCCACGCCCCGCCGCGGTTGTACATAATTTCCCACTCAACCACCCAAAGCACCTGATAATTTTTCCAATATATAACATTAAAGCAACTAATAATTAGTATTTCCTATGTTTGATTGGGCAAGAAGTTTAAAAAAATAAAAAAAAATTAGAATTTGTCATCCTGAATGAATTATAGTGCGGTTTTGAGTATTTGTGTGGTTATAAAAGTTTCTCATTAAGGATAGAATTGTAAGTTTAAGCTAAATTATTTTCAAATTTAGAAATTGTTCATTCTTTTTGAAACGGACCAAAAAAAGTAAGTTCAAAACAGAGGAAGTACTATTTATTAAGCATATTGAGTGTTAATCAAACGCGAATATAAGTTAAAAAGTGCAAAGCCAGTTTAATCCATTTATAAGCTCAGACAAACACCCTTTAAGTCTGGCATATGAAATCCTTTTTTTTTTCTCAAAATTAAACCGGTTTTTTTATTTAATTTTTTCTCAAAATTAAACGTATTACCGGGCTAAGAACATTGAAATTAAGATTACTTGGTTTTCTAATTTCTATATTCCACTAGTCATAATGCCAACTTTTAACGCCGTCTATAGGACAGCGATGATTTTGAGTGAAATTGAAATTTTAAAAACTTAGGTAAATGATAACAACTCACCTAGAAAAATGATAAACTCGGCCACAATTTCCACACAATATTTCGTGCTACGAGATTCCTTAAAACTCAATTAATTATTTTTTCTGGTTCAAAATAAATAATTTTTTAGATGTTTTTATACATATTTAGAAATTCATATTTTAATGGTAATTGGCAATGGAATTGACCATATTAACCTTTAATATCTCATATAAATACTCCTAACACATATTCCAATATTATTAATTCCAAGGACAATATAAGAAAAAAATAATAAATTCATTCTTTAAATATGAAAAATCACTTACACCAGAGGAAGTAACATTTATCTACATGATTGATGAGATGCAGTTAAAAATTATGTAGTCTTTTTACTAATGTAATAACATAGATTATAACATACTAATCTCGTTTCACGTCGTATTTTCACCGAGGAACACATCTATCTGCCAGTTTAGCCAACCCTTTGTACAATTTTAGTGTCCATTTTTTACTCATTTGTCTATTTCGAAGATCATTTGAGATTATTAAAAACAAAGCAAATCTTGCTCATTGTATAAGGTTTTGAAAGTCCAACAAAACACAAACTTAGTTGAGTTTCTTTTACAACCCCTTGCATTGTCCCAATACGTAGCCAATGAATCTTGGTTTGTCATACTATAATACAGACTTAAAGACTGCAACGTCATAGAGTTGCCAACGTGTGAAAAAATATGGACATATAAATTACTTATTATTTTAGAAGAAACCAACCATATTTAAAACCCTATAATTCTTGGATAACTTTAAGGGTAATTTAGTACGACGGATAAGTAAAAACAATATTGTGATAAACTTTAGTGTCGTTTGTTTGGTAAGAGGTGGATTTAAGATTTTTATAACATATGTGGAGAGTTCATTACTCAGATGGTCAGTGAACTATCTAAAATTATCCCCTAAAGTCACTTATCTTTCATTTGTAACAACAAAGTTACTGAACTATGTCTATTGCACTCAGAAAGTCACTCAACTAGATTTTCCAAATTTTGGATTGCCAAATACCTATTTTACCCTCTAAATTATAAGCATTTATCTTCTTTTTATTATTTTTAAACTTTTAATATTATATTTTTTTCCTTTTAATTTATATTATGGACTTACCTATAGAATAAATAAATATTATTCACAAATTAAAAAAAATAAAAAGTATTTTAAAATATATAATGCTCGAATAATAAGATAATGAGCATAGTAAAAAAATTAATTAGAATAATTTATTAGTAATAATGATGAAGAGGAAGAAGCGACATGCTCGTGGACAACCGAGGATCAAGTGGAGAGGCTTAACCAAGGATAAAGCCCAGGAGTTGGAGGGGAGGTTATCCGCTTTGGGAGCTTGGAAGAGTAGTGGAGACGCGAGCACTATGTGGTCGACGACGACGAACTATGTGGTGGAGGCGGCGAGAGAGGTGCTAGGTGTATGGAAGGGTTTTTCTGACAGACACCAAGGAGACTGGTGGTGGAATGTCACAGTCCAAGGTAGTGAAGGCGAAGAAGTAGTGTACGCGAAGTTAACAGGGAGCACAAACGGGGAGGAGAGGAGTGCGAATAGATAAAGGTACAAAGTGGCTAGGAAGGAGGCAAAGCTTTCGGTCATGGAGGCTAAAAATGCAGCATTTAGCCATCTATACGATGAATTAGGGGAGAAAGGCGGGGAAAGGAAGTTGTTTCGGCGGGCTAAAGCGAGGGAGATGAAGGCCCGGGATCTGGACCACGTACTTCAAAGACGAGGATGGTAGAGTATTGATGGGAGAGTCCCAGATTAAGCAGAGATGGCAGACGTACTTTAATGGTCTTCTGAATGAGGAGGGGGGGGCGGGATATAGCGCTAGGGGGCTTGGAGAATTCGGAGAGTCTTCGAGATTTTAGGTATTGTAGGTGCATTAAGGTGGATGAGGTCGTGGGGGCGTTGCGTAAGATGAGTAGGGGTAGAGCGACCGGGCCAGATGAAAATTTGGTTGAGTTTTGGAAGTGTGTGGGTAGAGCAGGATTGGAATTGTAGACTTGGTTGTTCGATGTAATTTTTAGAACGAAGAGGATACCGGAGGAATGGAGGTCGAGTACAATGGTACCGTTGTACAAGAACAAGAGTGATATCCTGTGTTGTAACAATTATAGGGGTATCAAGTTACTTAGCCATACCATGAAAGTCTGGGAGAGGGTGGTGGAGGTGAGGGTGAGGAAGACAACGTCTATATTCGATAATCATTTTGGGTTTATGCCGGGCCGCTCCACTACGGAAGCTATTCACCTTATTAGGAGGTTGGTGGAACGGTACAAGGATAAGAGGAAGGATCTGCATATGGTGTTTATTGACTTGGAGAAAACGTATGATAAGGTTTCTAGGGAGGTGCTCTGGAGATGTCTTGAGGTGAAGGGCATGCCTGTAGCCTACATATGAGCGATCAAGGACATGTATGATAGAGCCAAGACTAAGGTTAGGAAGGTGGGAGGCGACTCAGAGCATTTCCCAATTGTTATAGGAGTACACCAAGGCTCAGCGCTTAGCCCGTTCTTATTTGCCTTGGTGATGGATGCTTTGACACACCACATTTAAGGGGAGGTGCCATGATTTATGTTATTTGCTGACGACATAGTTCTAATTAATGAAATGAGGGACGGTGTTAACGAGCGATTTGAGGTTTGGAGACAGACTCTCGAGTCTAAGGGTTTCAAATTGAGCAGGTCGAAGACAGAGTACCTGGAATGCATGTTCAGCGCTGAGTCGAGAGATGTAGGCGGGGTCGTGAGGCTTGGGCCACAGGTCATCCCCAAGAGAGATAGCTTCAAGTTCCTTGGGTCGACGATTTAGGGAGACTGAGAGATCGACGAGGACGTCACTCACCGCATAGGGCGAGCTGGATGAAATGGAGGCTTGCATCTGGAGTCTTGTGTGACAAGAAAGTGCCACCGATACTCAAAGGTAAGTTTTATAGAGTTGTAGCTAGACCGGGCCATATTTTATGGGGCAGAGTATTGTCCGGTTTAGAACTCTCATATCCAGAGGATAAAAGTAGCAGAGATGCAACTGTTGAGGTGGATGTGCATATTAGGAATGAAGATATTCGAAAGAAGGTGGGCGTCGCCCCTGTGGATGACAAGATGCGGGAAGTGAGGCTCGGATGGTTAGGGCACGTGCAAAGGAGAAGCCTCGATGCACCTGTGAGGAGGTGTGAGAGGTTAGACGTGGTGGGTTCGAGTAGAGGTAGAGGAAGACCTAAGAAGTATTGGGGAGAGGTGATCAGGCAGGACATGGCACGACTGCACATTTCCGAGGACATGGCCTTTGATAGGAAGGCCTGGAGGTCACGCATTAGGTTTGTAGGATAGGGGTAGTAAAACTTTCCTTACTTCATCCCGGGGATGAGGCGGGGTTGGATCAGGGTTGGTCTTAGATGGCTTGAAGTTTATGTTAGACCCACACTATTTTTGTTGATTGTTTTAGCCCCAGGCCTTAGATTATGGTTATTGTTATTGCATGTTATTCAACTTTCAGTTTTTATATTTCTGTTATTGTTACGATTTTCACTAGAGTTACTAATAATTTCTCTCATCTTGTTTTTTCTTACTTTATTTTCGTCTTTCTGAGCCGAGGGTCTATCGAAAACAATCTCTCTGCCCCTATCGGGGCAAGGATAAGGTCTGGGTACACATTACTCTTGGACCCCACTATGTGGGACTTTAGTGGATATTTATTGTTGTTATTTAAATTATAAGGTACGCGTTGCGCATGTACTTTAGCGCTACTTAGTAAATTGTTTTTAAAAGCCTTATAAATATTATTTTTAATTGCGTTTGAGTTATATATTGAAGGTGTAATTAAATAAATAGAATTAAAACTTTTGATCAGATGGAGCACGAAAGAGGTTGCGTCCTTTCTTAGAACTTTTAAATGATAATAAACTTGTAACTCAAGAGAAGTAAGAAACTATTTGTGACAATCTATAACCTAAAGATAGACATGTTGGATCAATATTTCACCCAAAATAACTAAAATTAAAATACTTAAATTAAATAGTCATATAATTAAGAGAAAACCAGAATTTCTCATACCCTACAGTTTTGCAAATAATAAAGACCAACCTAATTAGGAAACATTTACTCGTATAGTTAATTTTTTAATTTGAATTGTATATCTAATCAAGACTCATTCTTTATTGCAGTTGAACAATATATTTAAATCTGGCTAAACGGATCTTTTGAATTTCAATGTTTTAGTAGTAAATTATTATTTGCACTATACCAACATTTTAAAGTTAGCCAATGCCAATCACGGCAAAAGCTAACCTCATAGTTCAAAGTTCTCCTATTTCAACTCAAACTTAATGCTAATTTTTTACTATAAAATATGTAAAAAATTAAATGGTGATTTTTTTCACGTTGAAATATTCTAAAATGAATGCAAACTTAATATCTATCCTAGTTTAAATCTTCCGATGAAAAGCTAAATCTAATGAAAACTCATTCTTTATTGCAGTTGAACAATATATTTAAATTTGGTTAAACGAATCTTTTGAATCTCAAGTTTTATCAGTAAATTATTATTTGTACTATACCAAAAATTTTAAGTCAGCCAATGCCAATCACTGCAAATGCTAACCTCAGAGTTCAAGTAATTCTATTTCAACTCAAACTTAATGCTATTTTTTTATTGTAAAATACTTAAAAAATTAAATGGTGATTTTTCACATTGAAATATTTAAAATAAATGACTAAATTAAAATATATCCTAGTTTAATTCTAGACGTAAGTCCATATTGTAGATTAAAAATAATAAAAAAATTATAATATTTAATAGCTACATTCTTTTTGATAATTTAGAGGATAAAATAGGTATGTGGCGATCAAAAATTTAGAAATCTACTTGAGTGACATTCTAAGTGTTATAGTCCTAGTTAAGTGACTTTATTATTACAAAAGAAAGAAATGTAGCTTTAGCAGATAATTTGAGATAGTTGACTGACCATTTAAGTAATGGATTCTATATTTCAAGTTATTTTATTATTCAAAGTTTAAATTTTGAGGGGATGCTTTACCTATTGATCCATAAATTGATAGTAGAATTAATAAAATCAAATTAATATTGTAAAGTTCAAGTTTATTTAAACACGTTATATAATGTTACGGGCGAGGAGTAGTTTAATTGGAATATGTTATATTAATCAAAGGCCATGAGAAACCTAAATTTTGTTAGGGATATAATAGATATGCCCTAGATCCAATATCATATTTGATGATTTGAACATATTTTTGCGTACATTATTTGATATAAAATTTATATGGCATTTGATATTATTTTATCATTGTTATTAATTACTTGATTAATTTGATAAGGTCCTTGATTAAACTTTGAGATTTGTCATCGTGATAGAGATCATGATAATGAGAGCAAAGTCTCTTACAATTTAATCTAAATTTGTTCTTGATCGTAGGATTATTAATTTGGACATTAGTAATCCAGTTAGATCAATATTTATGTGATCGTATTTATGGGATAAAGATTAGTTGATCTCATTAACTAAATCACATAAGTAGATGATGCATATAGAGATATGATCATTGAACCGACTCATTGGATAATTCCTAATGGTTAGAATTACCATAAACTCTCAATAGGATATTCTCTTGAAGAATATGATGTAACAGTTTCCTTTGACCTAGAGATCGTCATAGTAATTGACAAGTTATTTATTGTGCTTTGATACCATACACCTATGGCCTTAGGGCGATAGTTGAAAGGATATTGGGTACGATTAAATACTTGTAGAATTAGTGATTGATCAAGATGGAATCTATCAACTCTTGGTAATGAGTTTAAGCTCCATGTTGCCATGAATTATAAACGACCAAACTAAGACCTTGGCTATGGCAATTGAATGAAAGAAGAAAAGGGTTTCTTAGGCCATTCAATGGTCGATTATATTTCACATGAATACATAGTTGGTCGCCTATTAAGATTTGACAGTTGAACCATATCCTAGGGTGATCCAGAGCTATAAGGACAGAAGGAATTACAACATTATTCTTCTACTGGTTCTTGAGAGTAAATTGTATACTTCGTGCTATCCGGTCGTTAAGGAGTGTTGCTAGACGCCACCCTTGATTAGTATATTAATGTGATTAACTTACTACCGGCTTAGTATTGAACCTATGGGGTCGCACACTAACGAGTGTTCTGATCTTTGCTAAAGGATTAATTACTTTATCATTTGATAATTAAATTAAAGAATTTAATTAGTCAAATAAATTTAGTTTTTAGTCCAAATGAAATATTATTATATTCTTTGCTAGCACAGAGAATATAATTAATATTGTGAACAAATTAAAGTTTTCTATTTGGAATAGAAAATTAAATTATCTCTTGGTTAAAATATTAATGAAGACTTATAAACCAAATCCAATTTAGAATTGGATTTGCTGCCAACTGCTAACGTGCAGTTTATCCCATTTCGAATGGGATTAGTTTCTTCAATAGGAATATATTAGTATTCTAATATAAGTTAAATAGAGAATCCAAACTTTGGATTTACGTAAGTCCAAGAAGGACTCGTCAGCTACTATTCCCATTGTGAATGGGATTTGGAATTTTCATAGTAAAATATAGAAGAGTTCAATTACTACAAAACCACTGAATTAGTTTTCCTTAATTGACATGGGAAAGATTTGGTGATTGGCTGCATATGTATATATATATCACCTATATACCGTGGCTAAAAATAATTTTATTCAGTAGAATTACCAAAGGCCAAGAGAGAAAAGCAATTGCAAGAAAAGTGTTTCTTGTTCTTCTACTTTTAAGTTGAGATTTTTGAGAAAAATTTCAACACAATATTTCGTCAAATTTGTTCGCGAGTTTCATTGATCAAAGAGTTGATAGCAAGGATCGGTCTCGGTGTGGATACGCATAGAGTCTTCGCACTATCGAAGAAATTTTGAAACGACTCTCTCCACCAGGTACGTCTTAGATCCTGATCTTTGACATGTAAATAAATTTTAAACACGAAAAAATCTGCCTAGGATTGTTATTGTCTTCCGCTGCGTGTTACGAACACCTATACGCAATCCTTCAGTGGTATCAGAGCCGTGGTTTATTGTGTCTAAAATTTATTTACGATAATATTTTAATATCATATTTGAAGAGTTCAAACCATTATACGTCTGGTGGAATAGTCAAATCGTTTGAATATTGATATTATTTTATTATGGATAAAATATGCATTCATATAACTATTGAGATAGTTCATAACCTGAATTTAAAATTTTGTATTAGATACAATGGGAATCTATAATATGTTACATGATTCTATTGTTATTTTAATTGATATTAGTTCATGAGATGTTAATTAATAATAATATTCTAGCATGAATTCTTTTTATGTGATATATAAGATAAACATGTTAGAGGATGTTGAATTTCGTTTCTATGTCATGTGCTTGTTCGTCACGTAATTTTAAATTATTTATTACATGTGATGTAAATTAATTTAGGACTAAGCATGTAGACAACTTGAACTAAATTCACGTGCTAGAAAAAGATTTGATCTTTATGTTATTAAAAATTATTTTAGTAACAATACCCTCTTACTAAATTTTGAGTTCTTAAATCATAAAATATAAGATATTTTATTATAGAGCTATCCATCAAGGTAAACAATTTTACTTATTTCTCGTTTATAAGGAGCGGCCTGACTACCAGGAGACTTGTAGTTCGAGAATATGTTAAAATTATTTATTGCATTAGATGCATGGATTAAAAGAATTATTCAATTTTACACTAGACGCCTGGACTACCCGGGGGAGTATAAAATTTAATAAGTTCTTTGCTATCATGATGATTGAACTCAACTATGCCAATAGGATCGACCTGACTACCAGGGGACTATTTGACATAGAGCTATTTAAGGAAATTGTATGGGGATACAATTGGTAAGAGTACCTACCTTTAAAATATATGTGAGAAACGACTTGACTTCCAAGGGGCTCATACATATTGTTAAAGGATTCCTTTACTCCACTAAAAGAAATAAAGATTTCGTAAACTATAATGAGGGTAAATAGTTTAAAATAATTAGTGAAAATATCATTTAGATAAAAGTCCATGTCTTTATGATATATGCAAATATGTTCTTATATTATTGCCTTTTCTTTTCTATGTTTTAGATTCTCAATATGTCTGTTATATCACTACGTGGAATACTTGAGACCAACAAGTTGGTAGGACCAAACTTTGATGATTGGTACAGAAATTTGAGAATTGTTCTCATGCATGAAAAGCTTATTGATGTGATCGATAAGCTTGCCAAGGAAGTCCCTGTGAGCACGTGATTTTTACCCTACACATGAGTTATTCCTATAAAATTCAAAATAAATTACTACCAAATGCATCATTCTCGCTTCTATGAATTCTAAACTACAGAGGAAACATTAGGATATGGATCCAACTGCAATCATTGAACATCTTAAGAAGATGTTTGGTACACAAAGCAGAATAGCTAGATACCAGCTATCTAAGGCTTTATTTGGATCCAAATTGACCGGAAACTCTCCAGTTGGACCCTATATCAATCATATGATTGATCTTATTGAAGAACTTGAGAAGTTGGGGTGCAAACTGGGTAAAGAGCTTTCTCAAGATTTGATCTTGCAGTCACTATCGGAATCCTTTTCACAATTTGTTATTAATTTCAATATGAATAAAATGGATTGTGATCTTCATGAGATGCTTAACATGCTAATTGATTATGAGAATCAGCTTGCATCCGAGAAGAAGAAAGGAACTATCATGTTGGTTGGAAACTCTTCTAAGAAGAAGGGTAAGGGTAAAAGTAAACCCAAGAAAAAGCCTACTGCGCCCAAGGGTGGTGTGACCAAACCCAAAGGCAAAGAAGGCAAAGCTGACCAATCTGATGCTGCATGTTTCCATTGTAAGAAAATAGGACATTGGAAGAGAAACTGCCCGGAGTATCTTGCAACCTTAAAGGACAAGAAACAAGGTAAGACTTTAATGAAAAATGTTTTCAAAGTTTCTTTAACTACTACTAATTCTTCATTGTGGGTATTAGATACTGGCAGTGGTTATAACATCTGCAATATGTTGCAGGGGTTCCAGATAAGTAGAAGGTTGAAGAAAGGAGAAGTTAATCTACAAGTAGGAAATGGTGCAAAAGTTGCAGCCATAGCTGTAGGATCAATTTCTTTAATAATGCCTACGGGCAAAGTACTTATGTTGGATGATTGTTATTACGTTCCTAAATTTGTTTCGAACATAATTTCAGCTTCTATGTTAGACAAACGTGGTTTTCGCATTAATATAGGCAATGGTATTTGCTCTATTTATTATAGTGATAATTTATATGTGAATGGCTATCTCCAACATGATGTTTACGTCTTACCTAATGTGAATGCTAATTCTATTATGCATGTTTCAAGTCTTAAGAGGAAAAGAGATGATCATGTAAATCAAACATACCTTTGGCATTGTAGGCTTGGTCATATTGGAGAGAAAAGAATTAACAAGTTGTACAAGGAAGGGTACCTTGACAAGTATGATTTTGAATCATATCCAACTTGTGAATCATGTCTCAAAGGAAAAATGACCAAATCTCCATTTACTGGAAGTGGAGAAAGAGCTTCTGAATTATTGGGACTAATTCATACAGATGTTTGTGGGCCCATGAAAATTCAAGCTAGAGGTGGATATTCTTACTTCATCACCTTCACTGATGATATGTCAAGATATGGATTTGTGTATCTTATGAAACATAAGTCTGAATCTTTTGAAATGTTCAAAAGGTTCCGTAGTGAAGTTGAGAAGCAGACTGGTAAAAGTATCAAAATACTAAGGTCTGATAGAGGTGGAGAATATCTTAGTGAAGATTTTACTAGATATCTAAAAGAGAATGGAATTCTCTCACAGTGGACACCTCCAGGAACACCACAACACAATGGTGTGTCTGAAAGGAGAAATCGAACCTTATTAGATATGGTGAGATCTATGATGGGGTTCACTGATCTTCCAATAAATTTATGGGGATATGCTTTAGAAGCAGCAACATACTTACTTAATAAAGTTCCCACTAAGTCAGTCTCTACAACACCATATGAGATATGGAAAGGATGTAAGCCTAACCTCAAACATATTAAAGTTTGGGGTTGTCCAGCTTATGTTAAGAGACTACGGTCCGATAAACTTGACTCAAGATCTGATAAGTGTAGGTTCATTGGGTATCCCAAGGAAACAATGGGATATTATTTCTATCACCCTTCTGACCATAAAGTGTTTGTGGCCAGAGGAGCAACCTTTTTGGAAAGGGAATTTCTTTTAGAAGGAAATTATGATGGAGAAATAGAACTTGTTGAAGTTCAAGAAACTAATGAACCAACACAAAATAATGATCATGAGACCCAAGTTGAAGAACCTTTATTGGATATTTTGAAGTTGCCAAGGAAGTTGCCATCTTCAACGGTTGAAGTTCAAGAACTAAATGAAGTTCAAGAACAGGTTAATGAACTAGTTCCAAACCAAATTGAACAACAATCAAATCCAACACAAAGTGAACAGGTTGTACAAGTACCTCTTAGAAGGTCTACACGAGAACGTCATGTACCAACTAGATTAAATTTATTGGTACAAGATGATGTATCAAACGAGGTTGATCATAATGATGATGACCCTAAGACCTATGAAGAGGCTATACAAAGTTCCGATTATGAGAAATGGCAAAAAGCCATGGAATCCGAAATGGAATCCATGAAGGAAAATAAAGTATGGACTTTAGTTGAACCTTCAAAGGATATAAAACCTATAGGTTGTAAATGGGTTTTTAAGAAAAAGATTGGAGCAGACGGAAAGGTGGAGACCTACAAAGCCCGTCTTGTTGCCAAGGGATATCGTCAGAAAGAAGGAGTCGACTATGACGAGACATTCTCTCCCGTGGCAATGCTCAAATCAATTCGGATTTTGCTTGCTATAGCAGAATACTATGATTATGAAATATGGCAAATGGATGTGAAAACAGCTTTCCTAAATGGTGAGCTAGAAGAGGATGTGTACATGACACAGCCTGAAGGTTTCACATCTTCGTCTGGTCATAATAAAATTTGTAAGCTACAAAGATCCATTTATGGACTGAAGCAAGCTTCTCGAAGTTGGAATATTCGATTTAACAAGACAATTGAAAAGTTCAATTTTGTTAGATGCGAAGAAGAACCTTGTGTATACAAAAAGGTTAGTGGGAGCACAATTATATTCCTAGTATTGTATGTTGATGATATATTGCTCATAGGGAATGACATACCGGCATTGCAAAGTACCAAGATTTGGCTATCTGAACAGTTCTCCATGAAAGACTTGGGAGAAGCAGCTTATATATTAGGAATAAAGATCTATAGAGATAGATCTAGGAAGCTGCTTGGACTTTCCCAGTCTTTGTACATTGATACCATCTTAAAGAGGTATAACATGGATAATTCCAAAAGAGGCTATCTACCAATAGGCACTGGAATTACTCTCAGTAGGGAGGATTGTCCTAAAACACCCGAAGAGAGAGAACGCATGAGTAGGATCCCATACGCTAGTGCAGTGGGAGCTATCATGTATACCATGACATGTACACGTCCTGATGTGGCTTATGCACTTGGAGTGACTAGCCGATATCAGGCAAATCCTGGTGAGGAACATTGGAAGGTGGTGAAGACCATTCTTAAGTACTTAAGAAGGACTAAAGACCAATTCCTCATCTATGGAGATTCTGAGTTGAAACTTGAAGGTTATACTGATGCAAGTTTCTCTTCAGATCGAGATGATAGCAAATCTATTTCTGGTTATGTATTCACTTTAAATGGTGGTGCAGTGAGTTGGAAAAGTTCCAAACAAGCTACAGTAGCTGATTCAGTGACCGAAGCAGAATATATAGCAGCTAGTGAAGCTGCTAAGGAAGCTGTATGGATGAAAAAGTTCTTAACAGAACTTGGTGTGGTTCCTTCAATAGAAGGTGCGGTTCCACTGTTGTGCGACAACACTGGAGCCATTTCTCAAGCAAAAGAACCAAGATCACACCAAAAATCCAAACACGTTCTGCGAAGGTATCACTTGATAAGAGAGATCATTGAACGTGGAGACGTCGAGATTCAAAAGGTCGATGGAAAGGAAAATGCTGCAGACCCATTCACTAAAGCTCTTGGCGCAAAGGAGTTTGACAAGCACAAGTGGAAATTGGGAATGAAGTACAAGAGCGATTGGCTCTAGTGCAAGTGGGAGATTGTTAGGGATATAATAGATATGCCCTAGATCCAATATCATATTTGATGATTTGAACATATTTTTGCGTACATTATTTGATATAAAATTTATATGGCATTTGATATTATTTTATCATTGTTATTAATTACTTGATTAATTTGATAAGGTCCTTGATTAAACTTTGAGATTTGTCATCGTGATAGAGATCATGATAATGAGAGCAAAGTCTCTTACAATTTAATCTAAATTTGTTCTTGATCGTAGGATTATTAATTTGGACATTAGTAATCCAGTTAGATCAATATTTATGTGATCGTATTTATGGGATAAAGATTAGTTGATCTCATTAACTAAATCACATAAGTAGATGATGCATATAGAGATATGATCATTGAACCGACTCATTGGATAATTCCTAATGGTTAGAATTACCATAAACTGTCAATAGGATATTCTCTTGAAGAATATGATGTAACAGTTTCCTTTGACCTGAGATCGTCATAGTAATTGACAAGTCATTTATTGTGCTTTGATACCAGACACCTATGGCCTTAGGGCGATAGTTGAAAGGATATTGGGTACGATTAAATACTTGTAGAATTAGTGATTGATCAAGATGGAATTTATCAACTCTTGGTAATGAGTTTAAGCTCCATGTTGCCATGAATTATAAACGACCAAACTAAGACCTTGGCCAGGGCAATTGAATGAAAGAAGAAAAGGGTTTCTTAGGCCATTCAATGGTCGATTATATTTCACATGAATACATAGTTGGTCGCCTATTAGGATTTGACAGTTGAACCATATCCTAGGGTGATCCGGAGCTATAAGGACAGAAGGAATTACAACATTATTCTTCTACTGGTTCTTGAGAATAAATTGTATACTTCGTGCTATCCGGTCGTTAAGGAGTGTTGCTAGACGCCACCCTTGATTAGTATATTAATGTGATTAACTTACTACCGGCTTAGTATTGAACCTATGGGCTATTTTTGAACTACCAATTATAAATCTGGCTATTTTAAAATTTTTCCTGTTTTTTAGTAGATGTTTGTGAAAGAATATTTATTCACTTTTGATATTTATACTAAATCAATTAATTTAATCCGTTACAATGCATATCACTCATTCATGATTAAAAAAAAATTATTTACACGAATATAAATATCGAATATAGATAAATTTTATCCCCGCTTCCACATATCCAGGAGAAATAGAAACGACACATACTAGCTTTGCTATGGCAAGTAATAAACAAAATAGGATAAATAAAGCGAAAAATTGAAATGTTCATTTGTACAATTTGGATTAAGTTTATTTCAAATAATTGAACTGTACGAGACTGAATAAAATGAAATAGAATATGAGCCTAACAGATAATAGAGAAATATAATGCTAATCGTACTAGTTTGGATTAAGATATTTAGAAATGCATAAATCTCAATTCTGAAAAGCAATTATGAATAAACAAGCAGCCTCTCTGTCGCAGTACGTATCGCAACTTTTTCCAATTTCATCACCTCCTCACACGTTGCAGAACTTAAATATTGAAGAACATTTATAGGAATATGAGTTGCAACGGAACTTTTACGAAAAACTTGGGGCCAAAGATGGAGCAAAAGTTTATTTTAAAATGTTTAGTTTGAATATGTTTTTGTGTTTTCTGGGTGAAAAGTATGTGCGGATGTGAAAGTGCGTAGAATATCTAACTGACTAATTAATTGGTTCACTTTAATCAATAATATTAATAGTAAAATTAAGTGATGTTTCGGGTAAAATGTGTTCTTCCACTTCTTTCGTTCTTTTTTATCTTTCTAATATAAATCTCTACTGCCAGAACTACCTTTCAACTAATTGGTCAACACATACTTATGAATTTTGTCAACTACGTCAACTAAACCTAACAATAGATTGATTAACTTAATGAAAGAAATTGCTGGGTTCTGATGAAATATTTAACACATGAGGCTATTTTCTTAGAAAGTGAATCCATTAGTGGACCAAATCTGTTTAACTACAATCTAACAACTATGTCTTAATTCTAAACAAGAATTAATGATGTAGTGGGGTTAATTACTTTAATGTTCACTCAACTATCTCAAATATCTCATAAAGTTACTTTTATTTCATTTATAACAACATAGTCACTGATCTATGCCTATTGCACTCATCTAGTTGAGTGATTTTCGGAGTGCTATAGGCATAGTTCAGTGACTTTCTTATTACAAACGAAAGTAAAGTGACTTTAGAAGACAATTTGGGTTAGTTGTGTTAGATCTAATTTTAATAATGCCATTAATATATTTGTGCAAGAAATCAATCAGAAGAGATCAAGGAATCAAGGAGTTACTACAAGATTGTTGAAGCCAATCTGAATGTTTAAGAAAAGATATTAATCAGTAAAGATTGTGTATAACTACGATGGAAAGAATCTTTGAAAGTTTAAAACTAAGGTGTCAATCAAGGCCAACATATTCAAGGAGAAAATCAAGGAGATTAGTTGATCTGCCAATTTTGGAAAGACCAACAATAAACAACAAACAACAATAACGACCCAGTGAAATCCCACTAGTGGGGTCTGGGGAGGGTAGTGTGTACGCAGACCTTACCTCTACCCCAAAGGAGTAGAGAGGCTGTTTCCGAAAGACCCTTGGCTCAAGAAGACAAAAAAGACAAAGGAAGACAATGTTAGTAATACCACGAAAATAATAATGGAAAGACCAACAATGAATGAGCAAATTCTCATCTTCAACGGCCGGAGAAGGGAAGCGATCAAGAGCTGCCAACTATAGAAGGACCAACAATTAAAGAGTAAAATCTCACCATCAATGTCACGACCCGGATTTCCCACCATCGGGATCGTGATGGCTCCTACTCGTGGTAGCTAGACAAGCCAATTTACTCACCATCTTTTCATTAACACATTCATCTTGTTCTCAATTTAATAACAAGAATAATAATAATAACGTTAACTGCGGAAGTCTATTTCATAAAAACTGGATATAAGTGTGAAGTACTCAACAGAAATCCTCTACCCAAGATGTGAAATCACAAACTCAAGAACTACTAAAAAAAACTACACATGATGGTCCGAAAGAAAAATAATAACCGTCTGTCCCGAAACAATGAGACTACAGCAATAATAAAAACTATAGGAAGAGACGTCGGGCCTGCGGTGGACGCCTGCAAGCTACCTCGGTCTCGAAATGCTCAAAAATCCCACAAGCACTCTACTACTGCTCCTGCTGCTGCTCGAAACCTGGACCTATGCAAAAATGCACAGAAGTGTAATATCAGCACAATCCGACCCCATATGCTGGTAAGTGCCTGGCCTATCCTGGCGAAGTAGTTACAAGCCTAGGACTAGACACTCACATAAACCTGTATAATTTTATATATATATATGTACCACAAAGTAACAGAAATACTGAGCAACACACATATCAAGGGAGGGAACATGCTAGGGGAGCACAATCGAATATACATAATTAATCAATAAGGTAAAAACAGAGTGCAGCAAAACAATTATCACAAAAATAAGAAGTTGAACAGTTTCACGGCATCACCTTTCGTTTCTTTACTCTCATCCTCACCAAATAATCAAATAACAGTGCACGGCATTGTGAGCACGTGATTTTTGCCCTACGTGAGAATTACTCCCAAACAATTCAAAAAAAATAAAAATAAAATAGTATTGTGTTGTGCGTGATTTTTGTGATTTTTATGTTATTTTTCTTATTATTTGCATTTTTATCTGTGCATATTTGCTTGTTTAAATAAATAAAATATACAAAAAATATGTTGCATATGTATATAAAATTCAAGTTTACAATTAAGTTTATTTTACAGAAATGAAAAGTCATAAAAAATATGTATTTTTGCATTTTTTAAGCATTTAATGTCCAAATCGTGCAATTTTATTTTTATTAATGTTTAATTTTGTGTGATAATTATTATTATGAGTTAATTAGTATTTCAAGATAATTTTTAGTTTTTTATAAATTAATCTTAGTATTTTGGGCTTTATTAATTAGGAAGTTGAATAATGGAGAAGAACAAAATAGAAAAAATTGGATTGGGCTATCTTGCAAATTAAGTTACAAGCTCAATCCTAAGCACCCTTACCCAACCCAAAACCCCTTGGCCCAAAATGAAAATTTCAGATTTTTAGCCAAAAAATAATCATAATCACATAACATAAAGTAGTGGAGGCAAGGAAATAAAGGAATAAAACATGGAGAGGAAAACGTGGAGAGGAAAACATGGATTAGTGGGTTTTCTTTAAATTAAAAAATATATTCTTTTTAATAAAAAGATCTGAAAATTTTCAAAATTCTTGCCTATAAATAGAAGAGAAGATTAGAGAGAAAAGGAAGAGAGAAAAAAGAGAGGAAAAATAGGAAGAGAAGAAAAAAATAAAAAAAATTCTCTGCTGTGGTATACACTCGATATACACTCTGGACACAGAAGTATACACAGCAAAAAATTCAATTTTTGAGAGTTTCTTTTGAGAATTGAAAAGAGTCCAAAGCTAGAAAGATAAAACAAAGAGAAAATCTGAAATATATTTTTCTTCTCTATTTTTTACTGGTTTTTTGTTTTTTTTCTCCGTATTGCTGGAATTTTCGGGATTGAGGTGTTGAAGCTACTGCTGGTTGTTACTGTTGTTGTTGCTGTATTTTCACCGCCCCGTTGATTTTCCATCTTCCATTCCTTTCAAAACCAGGTACACATTCTAAAAACCATGTGTTGATGTAAGCTCGAATTGGAAGTTGAAATTTTGAAATGAAATAGAAAAGCAAGTTGTTGATTAATATTTATTGTTATTTTTCCGTTTTATTAGTTTTGTCAAATTGTAGTTAGCTCTATAATTTGAAGAATAAATTGGTCATTTAGTCGGCTTGTGAGGGAACACCTTTTTTACTAATATAGAGTAGCCTTTTATGCATGTAATTAATTAGGACTTTTTCTTTTCTTGTAAAGATAAACTAAATAAAAAAAATGTAGTCACTTTAGGATTATACTTTTAAATAAAAAATGTTACGAGCCTTGCTAAATAGAAAATAAAATCGCGGGGCCCCTCAATAAGAATGTTCACTTTTTCTTAAAAAATAATCAAATGCGGTAAATGATTTAAAATTGCATTATAGTATTGAACATGTTTTAAAAATCAGATATTTAGCCATTACAATAATTTAAGCGACCGTGCTAGAACCACGGGATCCGGGGGTGCCTAACACCTTCCCTCGGGTCAACAGAATTCCTTACTTAGAATTTCTGGTTCGCAGACTTTATTTGGAAAGTCGAAAATTTCCTCGATTTGGGATTTAAATAAATCGGTGACTTGGGACACCATAATTTATTCCAAGTGGCGACTCTGAAATAAATAAATAATCTCATTTCGAATATTGTCACTTAAATTGGAAAAACTCCCTTATGCATTATCCTTCGGGGTAAGCGCGCCAAAAGGAGGTGTGACAGGCATCACTCTTCGTTCTTTTACTCTCATCCTCACATTCATGGCACGACATGATCCTTCGTGCATTATTTAAGTAACAATGGCACAGAATGTTGCTTCGTGCATAAATAGTAAAACATGGCACGGAATGATCATTCGAGCATAAATAGTAAAACATGGCACATAATGATCATTCGTGCATAAATAGTAAAACATGGCACGGAATGATCCTTCGTGCAAATATAAATGCATCACCCTTCGTGCTTTATCACTCTTTCTCACCCAAATAACAGTCACGATCAACGTGCAAGAAGAATGAAATAAATAACAAGAACCATCCCGGCAAGGGAGTAACAACAGTCATAACAATATCCCAGCAAGGGAATACTAACAACAACACAACAAGGTCCCGGCAAGGGAACAATACACAACCTTCACAACCCGGCAAAGGGCTCAATAATATAACTTAGGAAAGTTCCATATTAGCTCACAACATGTATCATCAAACGACTCACGGTCATGCTAGACTCCGGTGTATAGATGCTCGTCACCACGCCTATACATCGCACTCGATCACTTAGCAATTAGCAAGTTATTATACTCTCTCCTATTCCCTCGAGCTAGGATAGATCAAACACTTACCTTAAAGCCTCGAAGTCCGCTTAACCTTCAACTATTGCTTTACCTCGTACTTCAACCTCCAACTCACTCGAATCTAATCACAATTGGTTCAGTTACTTTAATAAACACTATATGAATTGGTTTGAATGCATAAAAAAAGTTTTTCCAAAGTTTTACTCAAAAATTCCCAAAATGCCCCCGGGCCCACGTGGTCGAAACTCGGGGTTCATACCAAAATCCGGTTACCCATTCCCTCTCGAGTTCAAATATATGATTTATTTTGAAATCGGACATCAAATCGAGGTGTAACTCCCCAATTTAAGAAAAACCTAGGTTCTACCCAAAAACATCAATTTCAACCATGAAAATCTTTGATTTCATATGGAAAACATGTTTAATGATGTTAAGAATTGAAAGAATTGAGTGAAAATCGACTTACAAGTAATTTGGAATGATATTGCTCTTGAAAAATCGTCTATGGGGTTTTGGGTTTTGAAAGAATGGTGAAAAGGGGTCTAAATTCGTTTAAGTATAAAATTGCACAGGTGCGGATATGGGAATTGCGAACTTTTGTTCGCATTTGCGAACATGATAGTCCTGGCTTCCAACTTCGCATTTGCGAAGTCTTTGTCGCATTTGCGACCCCCGTCCAAAATAGCCTGACTTCGCATTTGCGAAGTCTTTGTGGCATTTGCGACCCCCGTCCAAATAGCCTGAGTTTCGCATTTGCGAGACCTGAGATTGCATTTGCGATCCCTGCCCAGGCCGCCCAGCTTTGAATTTGCGATTGATTCTTTGCATTTGCGAAGATGACGGGGAAAAATACCAATTGTGGTTTATTTCAAAAATTGTTCTCGCGACCTATCCAATTTTCACCCGAGCCCTCGGGACTCTAAACTAAATATACACACAACCTCAAAAATATACCATGAACCTGCTCGCGTGATCAAATCGCCAATACAACATCGTTTTCATAGAAACAAGCCTCAAATTCATGATTTCTTCTTTTAAACTTCATAAACTTTCAAACTTTGAACTCATAGTTCAAAACACGTCAATGTCCAATTTCCGTCAAACTTTGCACGAAGTGCTTAAACAATATATAAGACTTGATCGGGCATCGGAACCAAAATACGAGCCCGATACCATGGTCTTTTAATTAATTTTAATTTTCACTTTCCTTAATAATTTCAGAAAAAATAATTTAACAGAAAAATTCATATCTCGGGATCTAGGCCTCGGAATTTGATTCCGGGCACATGCCCGAGTCTCATATTTTTCTACGGATCTCTCGGGACCGTCCGAACTCGGGTCAGGGTCCGTTTACCAAAAATATTGACCGAAGTCAACAATATCAATATTAATATCAAAATTCTTCAAATGTTTTATAAAATTCACATATTCTAACACCAAAGTTTCCCGGCTACGCGTTCGGAATGCACACGTAAATCGATGCAATATAAAATAAGGTTTTCAAGGCCTCGGAAGCACGGAACAGATGAGGAAAACAGGTGATGACACTTTGGGTCGTCACAATCAATGACCGTAGAAGGAAGGCGATCAATCTTCTCTTATTAAGGAAGAGCATCGTCTAGCAATCTTATTCTTGGAAAGAATTAATCTCTTTCCAATGATCAAATCCCTTGGGTTGTCAAATCTCGTCTGCTCAAGGTCTTCACCAAAGTATTTATACACACATTTCAGCCTTAGAAAGAATATACTTTGATCAAACCAAAATTCTCTCTTTATTCTACTGCAAACAAATATTTTAGTTCATTGAGACCTGTTGTGTAACAAGTCAAAAAAAAAAAGTATAACGTTGGTGAGGTATTGTATCAAAAGGAGACGAGTGTTATAAGAACTGAGCTATCACAACATTTTTATTGTACTCGAAAAAACACAATTATTAAAGAGAACTCTCTTGCAACCTAAGGAGAGTGGGCTAAGATTCACATTGAATCCGGACCAATATAAAATTTCGGTATCTTTAATTTTGACACTTACTTTCTATATTGGGAAAATACCTTAGTACCCCCCTAAACTATGTGAGAATTATTACTTTCCTCCCTAAACTATCTCTGATTCGAATTACCCCCCTCAACTTGGCCTTTTGAGAATAATTACCCCCTTAAATGCTTATGTGGCAAAAAGTGTGGGTACACTCACCTGCCATGTGGATTTTTCTGTCCATGTGGCATTTTCGTGAATTTTTTTTTCTTTTTAAGAATATTATTTTTTAGATAATTTTTTTAAATACAATTTATAATAAAAGTTGGACAGACGACATTAGTTATGCTAAATATTTTTTTTTGTACAAAAATAATAAAATTTTAGTTAATCTTTTTTTGAATATTACTTGAAAATAAAAATTTATACAATTGAAATAAATAGTCAAGACATCTAAAAAGTTATAAAAAATACATAGTTGAAATAATAATCATTGAATCAAATAAGAAATAAAAAGAGTGTACAATTGCACTTGTAATTTCTTGTAATTGTATACTCTTTTTATTTATTCTTTTGCGATGCAATGACTATTTATTTCAATTGTGTATTTTTACTTTTTTTAGGTAAAATCCGTAAAACAAAATTGGAGCACTGTAATTTAGAGATATATAAAAAATTATAGCCAAAATAATTAATTTCAAACTATATTTTATAAATTTTTAGATGCATTGACTATTTATTTTAATTGTATAAATCTTTATTTTCGGGTCAAATTCAAAAAAAGATTAACTAAAATTTTATTATTTTTGTACAAATAAAAATATTTAGCATAACTAATGTCGTTTATTATAAATTGTATTCGAAAAAGATTATTTAAAAAATAATATTCTTAAAAAAGATAAAAATTCTTTTTTATTTTTCACGAAAATGCCACCTGGACAGAAAAATCCACATGGCAGGTGAGTGTACCCACACTTTTTGCCACATAAGCATTTAGGGGGTAATTATTCTCAAAAGGCCAAGTTGAGGGGTAATTCGAACCAGAGATAGTTTAGGGAGGAAAGTAATAATTCTCACATAGTTTAGGGGGGTACTAAGGTATTTTCCCTTTCTATATTTTATATTCTGCTATTATAATCGTAGGTCATTGCATCAAGTCGACTAATTGATAAATTAGTCAACGAATAGAGTTTAAGTTTAAAAATTATATAATTTACACCTTCTTGTAGTTTCAAGTTGAGTGATCATTTGAGTAGTCGATAAAAAACGAAATCAGAAAGTATTGCGGCCATTCTAGCAACAAAAAAGAAAAAAAGAGAAAAACACATTAGCTCTTTACATGAAGAGGAAAGGTTGGACAAGTTTTGTTAAAAAATGGGAAATGTTAATGGATTAAATATGCTAATGGACAACCGTTAATGACTGCAAAAACTAATTAAGGCTGAGTTTACCATTTTGAAAAAGAGTGCTAAAAAGAAAAATTCTGAAAACTCTTGGTCCCTGTGGCTGTCGGTTGTCCAATGGGACGGGACGGGAGGCATTTGACCGGACGGCTACGGGAGAGGACTTAAACGAGACGAGAAATGGGACAACCCGGTAGGTTCATCCCATCCCACTAACAAACAGGATGGGAAGGGACGGAACAGTACATGGGTCGTAAGCGGGATTTTTAAAAAAAATTCTTTTAAATATTTAAGTAGTAAATTAGGCAAGATTAATTTTTTTTCAGATAACAATCGTTATTTTTTTTAAATTTGACAATGAATAAGTTTATAAAGTTTGAAACGGTTAATTGTTTTACTTATTTAATGAACTTAAAACCTTATAAAATATAAAGAAACTAAGTAAAGAATTATAAAATATTAAAACAAAAGATTTGCAACGAAGTATTTTAGTAATTATTATAGACTTGTAATTTATTTAATATATTATAAAGTTATAAAGTAACTAAGTAAGATAATTCATGAAATAAAAAAATCAAGGCTAATGCCTTTTAGTTTATAAATTGAACTTTCAAATTTCACATACAAATACAAGTCATTTGAAGAGGACCTAATCATCACAACCACCTTATAGGAAGGGTTCTGTTTGAATTAGACCTCTTAATAGCTAATTTACAAATTATCATCCTAATATTTGTAATCTCCTATATAGCTTCGTTGTAACTGATCTATATTTTTCTCAGACGTTGTTTTGAGATTGGCAATGTTGCTTGATGTTCCATAAGTACCATTAAATTAAAAGTTTGAGGGGGAGAGGCGCAAAAATTGTCGTTTATAGCCGTTGCCAACAGCTAATTTTTCAAAGAATGTCATTGGCCAACGACTTTTTTTTAATAAATAAATTTTAGAAAATTAATCACTCGGACTGGTGAGACGGTACGAGATGAGATGTTAACAAGCCGGTCCAACAGGACAAAATGGACAGCATGTCCCATCCCATGTCCCGATTACTATGGACCCAATCACGTTTAAAAGTTTGTTGGCCTGGATAGAACTGGGATGGGTCGGACCGACCCCTCTCATTGGACAGCTATAGGCTGTAGTAATAGAGAACTTTTGCAAAAATTCTAGCCAGTTTTCGGACTGGTTATTCAAAGATAGTCAGTGTTTACCAAGTCAATAAAAAATAACCACTATTTTCTTTAACAGAGACCAGTTCAGGATAATATACTAGACTTCGGTGCAATTGTTTATGAATTTCCAGTATATTATGCTGGAACTCCAACACACGAAAAGTTCCAACATAATATACTGGAGATTCGAGCACTTGTGTATGAACTTCCAGCATATTATATTGGACCGATATACTTTGCTGAAACTCCAGTATGCTGGAGTTCTAGTGTACTTATGCTGGAACTCCATCATATTATACTGGAGTTCTAGCATACTCGTCCTGGAACTCCAGTATAATATGCTGGAGTTCAAGTATACTTATGTTAGAACTCCAGCATAATATACTGGAGAATTTTTCGGGGTTTGAACAATATTTTCCCTTAGATTTATCTTTACATAAAAGGTGGCTAAATTTTAGTTACATTTAAAACTAGAATATTTTTGAACGACCACTTTTAAATCTAAATATTTTTGAATTTCTCCCGAAACTTTTGTATCTACATTGGCCATAGGCATCTCAAGGAGTAATATGTGTGACTTTACGGTGGTAGTAATATATTATGAATGAGCAATTAGAGAGTGCGAACCAAACTAAAGAGATGTCGAGATTGATCCCAATTTCAAGAATAAATTGGGTTTCTTTCATTAATTTTGTCATGAAAAGTGAAAGTAAATTTATTTTGCTAGAACATTATGATATGTTCTTGACTAATTGGCACAACAACAACAGCCCAATGTAATTCCATTTAGTGAGGTTTGGGGATGGTAGTGTGTATGCAGACCTTACCTCTACCCTAAGGTAGAGAGGTTGTTCCAAATAGACCCTTGGCATCCTTCCCTCCAAGAACTTCCACCTTGTTATTGGGGAGACTCGAACTCACGGCCTCTTGGTTGGAAATGAAGGTTGCTTACCATCTCTTGTCTTTTCTTGACCAATTGAATCCTAACGTATATACCAGTAGGTACCAGAAGAGATCAGTATATGATCATTACAATATTCCGATTATTATAAGCATTATAGACATGTATATGTAATAATGCAATACACGATCTTTAAATATTGAATTAGTCTATAACATAATTCTATCTGGTAAAACTATATACCATACAACTCGTGCTATATCATACATTTAACATAAACCTCACGGCGCGCTAGTAATTTAACTCACAATCAGAAACTTTATGAATTGTGACAAAGACAAAGCACACATCGGAACTACAAGTGCCTTAATTCACTTTTACTATTTTCAGTGGACTCTTAAATTATAGTATCACTTTGATTTTCTCACAACTTTTCAGAAGAATCTAAAGGGCACATTTTAGAATCTTCCTTCTTAGCACTCACAATTCTCACCTTTAAAAAGAGCTGGTAAATTCCCAACACCATGACGCTACACCAAAATTCCACACCTTAGTATTAAAACACACAGAGATCATAAAAATGAGGCATTCAAATTGTAATAGCCCATATTCTTGCTCAGTCTGGAGATGGAATTCTACAGTCCCTTATCTTTTTGGAGGCTTAGCCTTTATATTTCTACTCATTTCTATAGCACTTGTCATCCTTGCCTGTGCGCATTGCAGGAAGAAATGGCGTATCTCATCGCCAACGACAATGGGAGAGGTCATAGAGGTAAACCATGGAAACAATGGAACGTTAATGCCCGGAAATGTTAATAACCAGATTGACGTCACTGTAATGAAACCAAAGATTGTTGTCATCATGGCTGGTGATGACAAGCCTAGCTACTTGGCCACTCCATCTCTTTCTTGAACCTCTGCAATAAATTTATTTTTAGTTTTCTGGCTTTTCTAATAGTTTTATACTAAGCTACTATCAGACTATATATGGTAGATAGCTAGATTGCATACAATTCCAGAATAATTGGAAATATGGCTAGAATGCCTTGTAGTTTATGTTACAGTTTATACTAGCAGGACACATACTCGATCGGATGAGACTCCAGCCTCACCTCTCCGATTTTCTTTCCATATATCCCTCATGGTGTACTCCAAACGGGGGCCAAAAAAATACTACTGTAATGAAGTTGTAGATGTAACAAAAGCAACAAATAAAGAGAACAACTAAAGTATCCTAATTTGGTTGAAGGAACGGTTTGAGTGTTCTAAATTGGTCGAGAGCATGTGTTTTTTCATATGATCTTGAACAGTTATCACCGCATGAACAAGTTTTTGGGTTTGAATTAGAACCAAAGTACATTTTCTTTACGCATACACTACACATTGTTTTGTTTGCAATAATGTTGAACCCCGTGCTATGTTCTCATGCCCCAAATGTCCAGTCTTTGGTGTATAGGAGAAGCAAAGTGGATGTTAGAATGTCTCACATTGATTATGCGCCTCATGAGTTCACTATTGAAATTGAATTAAAATCAGTGTCATTTATAAAGAAAAGAAACTATTAATTCCTACTATATTTTCAGGTGTTATTTTATTACTTAGTCATTAAGTGGTCAAGAGAAACGACAAATGATAATATGAGAAAAAGTTGCCGGGTAATTGCGAAATGCAAATGGCCATGGAAAGTTGGGTAGATGCCTTCCTGCAGATGTCATGTCTAAAGAAGAACTTAATTAAGAGATGTCAAACTAGTGATTGAAAAGTGTAAAGAATATGCTTTACCCTAAAGTATTTGGACGCAGCGGCTCGAAGCTTATGATCAATCATGTTATAGTGACTCAGATGGATCCCACTTAACTAGTTTAAGGAATGAGTCCTCAATACATTTCATTTACTTACCTTATCAAAGAATATAGGTTCTAAATACTTTTGAAAAAGAAAGGCACACTGCGAATGTACAATAGTGGCACACATTTGACGTTCCACATTCTCCGACACTAATCTTTCCTATAGCCTACTCTTTCATGTTTCCTTAGCTAGGTGCTCTAATGTTCTCAGAATATTCTAATTATTACTATACGTTGTATAGTACACCAACTATGGGTGCTTTACTAACACTATCAATAACAAGATGTAAGACTCAAATAAAACAGCATATACAACAACAACCCAGTATATTTTTACAAAGTGGGGTCTGGAAAGGATAATATGTAGACAGGCCTTACCTCTACCCGAGAGGGCAGAGAGGCTGTTTCCAATCGATCCTCGGCGCATGAAAGAGAAAGGCAAACAAAAACAAAAACACAAACAACATTAGTTACTCCAGCATACATCGCATAAATAATTATCTAAACAAAAGAGTCATATGTACTATAAATAAACTGGCATGCAATAATATTAAAACAGTAACTACCAGAAATATGACTACCATAAGAGAACACAAACCAATACACGAACCCTCTATTGGTAGCCCTACCACGCCTCACCCAACCCCGAGAAAGGAGTACGAAAAATTTAGAAGCCTATCATACAACCCTAGACCTCTAGACTTTCCTATCATCAAATAAGACGCATATATTTGAATAAATAATTATATATTTTCCAATAAAGTACTACAACATCAATTTATATTCGCCCTTTTGTTGGAATATGGGGTGTTCAAAGGGGGTTATTCACCGAGTACTAGTAGTATGAACTGATCTTAGCTGATATGATCCTCAATTACATCTTTACACCTTGAAAATTTTCTGATATGATCCTTTTGGATTAACATCCCCATTGTTGCATACCTAAAAGAATGGCTGACATATGGCACTATAAAATTAGTAAACAGTTCAAATTTTCCTTTGCATTTTGTACCGTATCCTTTGTTCTGCTTTTCAATACCTGATCTATACTACATTTGCTGAACTAAAAAAATATTTATCTTCAGTCATTGAGCAAATACACACCCATTTAGCAAGGGCAAACTTGATAACTGAAACATAAGATTTTTCTGCTTCCCTACTGCTGAATTGCAGTGGTAGAGACTTCCCACCATATTTTGGAGCCTTTATGCTCAGTAGTTTAGACAAACCATTTTCTCCTCGTACTTGCTACAGATTTGCAGCATGCTAAGTAGCCAAGAGACATTATCTAAAATAAGGATGTCATGGCGTCTAATAGTGTCTTGCATGATTCGTTTCTGACAAACAATTCCTCTTACCTTTTCTACTATTTGAAAGAAGAGATATATGGAACATTATGGTTAATAGTCTGCCAATACAGATTAACCTTCATATATACATGAGATAGAAATCCATTAGAGAAAACATATACATGAAATTGAAATAACACGGCTGAAAGAGAATGCTCGTATTGCCTATTACGAGAAATTAGTAATGGGAAGGGATAAAATTACTAAGATTATGCATTTTGTTATCACTCATCTGAATTGTGAAAATAGATGTAATTTTTTATCAGCAAAGGTACAATTGTGAAAATAGAGGTATTATTGCGTATGAATAACAACTCCAAAGCACTCATAACAAATCAATTTTAGTTTTTTTCTGCCATTAATTGAGATTAGAATTAAAATTTTCAGAAATCTCATTAAACGTTATAATTGACACTCCCCAACATTTTAAACTACAATATATGCTTATTATGATATGAGGACCCAACTCCAGGAGAAATAGATTGAGATCAGATTGAAGGGAACACACAGTTGAGCAGAGAAGGAGATGAACAAGTACGAAGCGAGCGGGAATTACAAACCTATATATAGTGACTGCAAACATTTGGGAAGATGAAGGCATTCAGTAAGAGGAGTAAGCAGCACAAAGAACATTCTTTTTTGATAAATGCGAAAAGGAATGATATAGGGAGGTGCAAAATGCCAAGAGAGCTAATACTGCCTTTACTCTCTTATTAGTGATGCATTATAGAAAAAGAAAAAGGATAAAAAGGTAACGTAAAGCTAGCTCATGTATCTATTGCCCAACCTGCATAACTCGTAAATATACACTGTTTCGAAGTACTTGAGAAATTAAGAACATTTTGGTCGTTGAGTCTAAGAAATAAGAGCTGCAATCCTATCCCAGCTTCCCATTTGCAATCCACTTGTCAAAAGCAACTCATTTATTGCTGTCTTCATAGCATACTTGAACCAGTAAAGGGAAACTAGTAACAGCTTTATACAAGTGCATTAATGGTATCGGGAATCTCTTAATTAGTCGCTAAACCCATCGTCCGTGCTAAAAATCCATTACAAAAGAATTACTTCACTGTCTACACAAGCAGAGCGTTTAATTTCAACTTTTTAAAGTTACAATAACTAACAAGACCACAAATTTGAGAAACGCTGTAGACAGGATCAACAGCCTGAGCTTCGCTCTGGAAGAAAATATTTTTCAAGTATTCAGATGAACAATGAGTGTGATTTAGTTGCTGTTACCTCATTGTTGCTGAGGCATAACAGTGTGCTTCTCTACACGCCAAAATTGCACATTTGCACAAATTCCATTTCAGAATCAATATATTTAGTCCATAGCTCCTTGTACTGGTTCAAGGCTATGTCCAGCCAAGGCTTCATATCTCCATTATAGTGAATCACAGCAGCCTTGTGGATTTCATCCATGCTTACACTTGGATTGTACCCAAGGCCAAGTACATGCCATGATTTATCCAATGATTTGGTTTTCGAGTAGAAGGTCATCAGCCCAGCTGGAAGAGTTCCCAATTTCCACAACGTCCGATCCTCATTCTAATTAAAAGAAATAATTGATAAGAATGAATATCATAATAGGGATACGTGGAAAAATAAAAGAAGTCTAGGTTGAATCAGATTCTCTAATTCCGCCTATTGTTTTCTAAGCTATAATTAATTGGACCAAGAAAATCAACATAAAAAAGATAAAAAGTACAGCACAAAACAACTCACCAAGTTCTGCCAGTAGTGATACTGCTCAGTGCATTGTTCACGCCTCCAGGCATCAAGATCAAATATATTCATCCCAAATGCCCAGGCACATGCCTTAGGGGTGAACTTTTCCCTAACAAGAGGGTGAGAAAAATTCAAGTACTGAGCATAGCGATGAAAGGATCCAAAGCAGGTCTCAACTGCCCCATTGACCTTGCCATCCAAATCAATTGTCCACAATGCAGTCAAATCCTTCTGAACCACAACATCATCATCCAGAAACAAAATACGGTGAAGTTTTGGATACATCTCTGGCAAATAAAACCTTAAGTGATTTAACATCGACAAGTACTTTGGATTCTTAAATTTCATGTTGTTCACATCCTTCGTAGCATTCTCTGCACTGTTTTGGAAGTAAAAGTTCTGAAGCTTTGCGGACTCAAGTTGCTTGAGCACAGGAACATAGGACGAAGTTAAGAATGTAAAATCCTCCACAGATTTGATTTCTACATGAGCTTGTCGAATAGGCCTCATCTTAAACCACACCTTCATTGCAGCTAGATTCATCTTGTCAGTAACAACATGGAAAACATGTTTCCATGGCTCCTCCGCATTCTTTATCACTGAATTCACAACTACGGATACTGCAATTACATTATCTGAAAATATGGCATAGTGATACAGAGTAGGATCCTCAAATTCAGGCTCCGGATCCTCATCCCTATATTTTTCAGGATGTGAGATTCTCTCCTCCATAAGCCGCATAGCAAGACAATGTAAACTCTTTGGAGTTGATTTAGCAGCAATTAAGCTGGCAAAAGCTCCATTCTTCTTTGCCTTCACAAACAACTCATTAACAGCAAATATTGTGTCCTTCAGCTTCTGTATTTTCAATTGATTATCATAAGACTCTTTTGAGTCAGCAATCAATAACCTGGCAAACTTGACCTTATCCTTAACTTCCTTCTCAAACTGTTTCAAAGAGTCATCATCCAGGGGTCCATCAGTATCAAAAAGATTTGCACGGTAATTTGGCTTTGATTGAAGATCGGAAAAATTCTGAGCCAAATCTTCAAACATCTTAAGCTGCTTAGAAATGTCCAGCTTCAGCTTCCTTGCATAAGCAGCATAGGCATTCACAAGTGCTATATGATCATTTGCTTGTTTATGTATTAAATCTAACCTAGTCTTCAATGGATCTGAACTCAATGCCACAAATGACCGATGCATGTATGCATTCCCAGTAGTCTGTTTCACATGATCAAATGTTAGTCACTTTCAATGTAACCTTGCCAAAAATGAAAAAATGGATACTTCTCCATCTACTTACTTCAGTTTAGCTTAATCTTTCCTAAATTGAAACTGAGGCAACACATTATGTACGGAAGATATAAAGTATGCCATATTCATGGAGAATGAACAATTATGAGAAAGAAGTGAGACTACATCAAAAAACTAAAATCCAGTTTTACAATAATAGAAACTACACCTCAATTCCAATACTGTCTTTGTCGATTTTCATGGAAGTTTCTGGAATAAAGTTTTGTTGAATTGTATTTCCCAACTACCTTTCAATGTACAATGTGTAATGTATATATACATGTATCCTTTCTCTAACCGACTAACCTCCTAACTAACAGTGTTACAATTAACTAATTAACAATAGTGCATACAACTGCCATGGACGACCGAGATTAGCTAGTCAATACTCAGATCATGACACGTGGGCAGCCCACTTGAGTTGTATTTGAAACCCCGTCTCTTTACCCATTTCAAGCAATACCACCAAGAAATAGAGACCTTAGCCGCCATCCATGATCTTCATCGACCATTAAAGCTTTCCCAGCGACAGTCTTTTCGGACAAATTAGGGGTTCCAAAGACTAGGAATTTTCTAAACTTTACAACTTTTTCTTCCGATGGCATTCAATCCTCAACCAAATGCAAAAGGGCTCCTGTCAAATATTGAACCTAATGCAAGTGTACCAGCAATAATTATACATTTATCCAACAAGTTGCTCTTGCTATATAGATATTTTTGCTTTAAGACACAAAAAATCAGCTGTTTCCACTCCAATCTTGAAGTGCAATTACTTTCGCTTTCTATTACCTACAATTACTTTCTTTTTCGATCAGTAATCTACAATCACTTTCGTTTTCGATCAGTAATCTACAATTACTTTCTTTTTTCAATCAAAAAGGGCCGACCCAGTTCAATAACCACTTCGTGGGTGTCTGGGGAAGGGAATACTCTAGGCAGCCTTCCCCTGCTTTGCAGAGAGGCTGATTCGAACCCGCGAACTGACACACCACGGCAAGCCGGCTTTTTTCAATCAGTGATCTATAATTACTTTCTTTTTTGGTCAGTAATCTACAATTACTTTCGCTAAATAGTATATAGATAGAAGATACTTAGCTGCCTTTTATTACCATGCAGGTGCAAGCACATAGAAACAGACAATATTCGGAGCATCTCAAAGCCAAGGAAAAAGATTTAATATTTCAAGCTCGTAGAGAGAAGCATTTAGTACATTCGCAAACAATATGCAATGAGCAAATAAGGTAAAGTTAGAAATTTTTGAAGTAATAAAGCAGAGAGTGAGGATGAGATAGAAAACGTACAGAATCGTGGTGAGAGGAGAAGAGGACAGAGAGAGTAGCGAGAAAGAGTAAAGTAAACATAGCGGACACGAAGATTCGGTATGAGAAGAAATTCCGAAGTGCCGATCCGCCGCCATGGCCTCCCCGGACTGCTACCGCCATTTTTTCAGATCTCTACCACGGATCTAATTGCTAATGTGAAAGCACAAAACTATTTTGCTCTGAATCTGTGTAACTGCATATACAATTGGGAATGTAGATTGAGTTCAATTAAACATGTGGAATAATTGGTAATGTGAATTTTGTGTTTTGTAGGAATGTGAGAGTGGAGTTGATTTAATGAGATCTGAAGCTGGGAGCTGAAGATGGAGACTAATAATCTCTTCCCCCGCGTCGGTGGTTTTTCTTTCCTATTTTTAGAAATTCAATCAACTCGGGATCTAACGCGATTACTCGTAGTAAAGATGAAAATGCCTGTTCAGTGAAAACTGACACACATCAAAAAATCAAATAAACGCCTCCTTGAATTTAGTTCTTCAAAAACAGCCCCTGAACTTTCTTTTATTATATATTTGCGCTTTTAATTGATTTTTTTTTTTTGTGTGTGTTTTGTCTTTTACCCGGGGTTGTTCATAAAAACCAAAAAAATCGAACCAAATCGAAAATCAAATCAAACCGACCAAAAAAAACCAATATTTTTTGGTTTAGTTTTGGTTTTAGTCAGAAAAAACCGAAAAAGAACCAAACCAAAGCGAGTAACCGACTATAGGAATAACTATTTAAAATTTATTAAATAGCTTGCACTTTTAGTATGTATATTTTATACAAAGTTTCAAAAATTTAATGGTAAATGTTAATAGTTTGCACTTTTTGTATAATTCTTTACCTTTACATTCTAATTTGGCGGATAGTTTTCTTTTGTTAAGTGTAAGAATCCATCATGTGTTAAATATAATATATTTTTAATTGAGTACCTAAATTATTCATCACTATTTGATTCAATTATCACAATATAGCTTGATAAATAATAGATTTCTCAAATGGCAATTGACTTGATAGTACTGTTGCGTTGAAAATGTGATCTCCGAAATATGTGTTTGGTAGTGTATGTCGTATATTTAAGAAAAAACCGATAAATAACCAAAAAAATCAAAAAAACCGAAAAACCAACAAAATCGAACATCTACCGAATCGAGAAAAAATCGACTTGATTGATTTGGTTCGATTTGGTTCTAATATTTAAAAAACCAACTTATTTAATTTAATTTCCTTTTAGAAAAAAACCGATCCAACTCGAAACATAAATTAAACATCCTAATTCTGCCCCCAATCTACTTTTTCTGCATTTTCCGTCATGTGTCGCGAACTTGGTTTTGTCGTCATGTTTGGTTACGTATTGGAACTTTGTGGGGAGATCAAATCCGTTACTACTCTCATAACTAGCAACACATGCCTAAAAGTGGAGCATTTTTTTCTTGTGAGCCAATGACAGGATAAGTAATTTTTTAACCTTTTTTTTTGTGGTCCAAAATAAGTGATTTTTTCGGATTTCAAGAATAGTTTAATGATGTTTTTCCTACATTGTCATTGGAGTAAATAGTGTTGTAATATGTGTTAGAAGTATTTATGTGAGATAGTAAGGTTAAAATGGTCAATTTTATTGCTAATTAATGCTAAAAGGTGACTTTCTTAATATGTGTGAAAATATCCAAAAAATCACTTATTTTGGACCGGAGGGTATTATTTTTTAATATATATGTATATTTCATATTTATATATAAAAACTATACAAATTTCATAGACTTTTTCAGCTATTGAATATAAATAGTTTATGGTGCAGGCTAAAAGTTATAACCCTAAACTAAAACTGAGTTACTCCCTTATATAGGAAAATCTATATTGTATAGCCGTTTTTCAAATTAACTATATATATATATATATATATATATATATATATATATATATATATATATATATATATATATATATATATATATATATATATATATATATATATATATATATATATATTTCTATTATATAGAAAAGAAAAGTTGGTCGACCAAGGGTAAAAGAGTAATTTAACCATGTCATATGTGTTTTACGTATTGATTCCAGTTTTACTCTAATACAAACGCTCAATATTCTAGAAATTTCATTATTTCATCTCTTTTCTTCACTCCAACCAACAGAGAAATGTGATTCCTTCATAAATCTAGAATACCGATCTTTGAGTTGTCGGCATCTTTCATCTAGGTGTGGCAATTGCAGGTTAGCACACATGTCAATCTTATGCCCTAATCTTCTTCAGATTCTCTTCACATTTTTCAACTTCATGGCTTAGTTCATGGTTATTTTCTTTTTATTCTGTCTAACTCTCTCTTCAATGTTCTTCAACATTAATTTTCTTTCCTTGAATCTCACTATTGTTTGTTTTGTCATCTGTGTGTCCTATGTTATTTTCTACGATTTATCAATATGTTGAAATCTTTGATTTCTTAATCGCCGGAGAATTTCATTCATTAAATTATCCAATTTGACCAGTTAACAAGTAAATAAAAATCACCCTAAAACTTAATGATAAAATATGAATATATGCCTTTTACGGCGGCAAGGTTTGCTACAAGGTTAAATCAGGCGCCAAGATTTGCTACAAGGTTAAATCAATTCTCTAAAGGATGACCTCTTCTACATGATTTGTTTGTTCAATGGGATGCATTAGCAATTGATGATGGGGCCGAGACTCAATAACCAAAGGCTGTCTATTGATACTCTTTTGCTGGAAAATTGCATCGTATTGCTACGTAATTTCTTATATTTATTACATATTTATTATATGTCGAATCCCCTTGAATTTTTAGTGTATTTAATTTTTTCTATTTTGACACCCTTAGTAAAAATATTAGCTCCGCCACTGAATGCATTGTTCGTTATTTATATAAGACCATATCTTGCTAGATCGATCCATTTACTAATTATGTGGAGTTCTGAAAAACTTTCTGATACCTATAATCTTATGTTGATTTTTATTGCGCTTGAGGAATTTATTTTATATCTCTCGGTATTGAAAGTATTTTTAGTACGAAGTGTGTTTTCTATTTACATTTAAACTTTAGTCGAAGTCTATTAGTTTTCTGTTCTTTATATAAATATGATGTAAAGAGCAACCTAATGGCTTGAGTTATGGTTGTAAACACGTGATTTTTGACCCTCCCGAGATTTTCTATATTTTTAGCGTAAAATATTTAGTTTAGTTTTAATATAGCTATTTTAGCTAAATTTGACTCTTTTACTTTATTTTTACCTCAAAATGAAAAATAACAAAAATATGGTTTTATTAATGTTTCGTAGTCATTTTTAAACTTGAAAAATACAAAAAATAGTACTTTATATTTTTATCTTTTTATAAAAACGAAAATAATAAAAAAAAATATAGTTTCATTAACATTTTGTAGTTACTTTAATTTTGAAAAATATAAAAAAATAATTTTTGTTTTAATTATTAGTCTTACAGTTATTTTGCTTACGTAGTGATTAATTAATAACACCGTGTTCTCATTCTCGGTTCCGGACAAAGAATAATATTCGGGTTCAAACTACCCGGTTTTATAATTCTCGGACATAGCCCGTAATAACCCGACACTACACTAAGAGGGAGGGATGGGAGAATGGTTAAAAT
Source organism: Nicotiana noctiflora (assembly GCA_032618575.1). Classification (NCBI taxonomy): domain Eukaryota; kingdom Viridiplantae; phylum Streptophyta; class Magnoliopsida; order Solanales; family Solanaceae; genus Nicotiana; species Nicotiana noctiflora. Next base: position 157,349 of record JASVEL010013826.1, read on the forward strand.
TTGAAAAGAGAAAGAAATATAAAAAAAAAAAAAACAAAACAAAGGAGGGGACACGGCATAATGGGGAGGGGAAAATGCACATGCTCACACACATGCACACATGCACACTACTTTAAAAAGTTAAAAAAGGGTGCTGAACAATGGACAAAGGATGGGCATATAATATATTGAAAAAAGGGGGGACACGGCAAGGGGGGAGGGGACATGCTATTGTGTTTCTTGGACTTTTTTTTAATAGGGAGAGAGAGGCATGCATAAGGGGGTCGGTCAAAATTTTTGAGGAGAAAAAAGGTGGCTTCTTCTTCTTTGAGAAAACAAGAACAAAAAAATACTACAGGTATTCTCCATTTTCTAACAGGAAATACAATACATAAGAGAGATTTGGAAAACGAAAAAGACAAAAGGAAAAAACGGGAGAAAAACTCAAAGAACAGGAGATCGTCTTCTTCCTTCGGTGAGAAAACGAGAACAAACAGACACATATACTACACTGTTCGAACATTTCTTCAGTGAAAAACCATCAACAACCAACGAACCATTAACGACGAGCAGCTCCATCTCTAATCCAACGTCGACCAGCCCCGCTATTTCCGTCGACCAAACCAGTACGACGTACCACGGTTACGTCCAAACGCCATAGCAGCTCCATCTCCGTCAGCCTTCACGTCCTTTGTCGCTGACCAGTTGATCACCTTCCCACTCGGACCAAAGCAGTGCATGAAAGGGCATCAATGACAGTTGCAAAACACTTTTCTGTGAGCTAGAGGTCGAGGAGTAGTTCCGTTTCTAGTTAAGAGTTTCGAAGTTTGAATTCGAGTTCCGTCGAAGCCCGTTCATAGGTTGTTAGCTCCGAGTTGGGGTCGTTTCTGTCCGTTTTCGAGGTTCCGGCGAGGTTCCGGCGTTGCTACAATTCCTGTTCAAAGCCGTATCGAGGTCCGGTTGTGTTGTTGCTTCGTTTCAGCCTGTATAATTCCAGGTTCATCTCCACTTCATTGACTTTTCATTTTTCTATTTGATTAAGTCTTGGAAATACCATTTTAGAGTTTGATTATGTCATATTTCTTACTTTTGTGCTTGGATTTCTTATTTGGTAGAATTGACATTTTGATGAAATAGTAGTACATAGCCTTCAGTTTTCTATTTGGTATTGTTTTAATATGTTATAGAAATACTTTAATTATTGTGCAAAAATTCTGGTGGTGACTTATGGTGGCCTCAAATGAAAGGAAGTTTGCACGTGATATTAAAGAAATTTAGGAGTCAAAGCACCGTGGCAAATAAGTGGTACGTTAATTTTGGACATTGAAAAGGTAAAAAATGAATAAAAATGGGTATAAATAGTGATTAGAATATTAACTTGTTCCAATTAATATAAGGTTTAGTTTAAAGTTTGCTTTACTTGATCTTTGCGGTATTTGGACGATTCTGGTTCGTAGCCAAACTAGTATATGTTGGAAATTTGTTTAATCTGCCCCTGAACCTTTGAAAGAAGATTTGAGTGAAATACATCGTTCATTAGTCTATGCTTGTTTTCAAAATTAGTTTATTCGTTGAACTCCTTTTTTTAAAAAAAAATTGGAACTGAGGTGCGCTATGCCGAACAAAAATGACAATTGCATGGCCCTCGTTTTAATTAATCTTGCTTATCCTTAGAATTCGAGGCGTGCCACTTAGTAAATTCCATGGCCCTCGCAAAGTGTAAACGTGTTAGTATGCTTTAGGCGCGATTTTAATAATTTTACCTTCTTAAATACGGGTGTGCATTTCATGCGGCCCAAATTCAAATCCCAAAAATGTTGAATAAGAATGTGTCGAGGATCCGGGTGCATTTCATGTGACGTGATTCGAAACATATTTTTAGGCAACGTTCTCTTTCGTAAATAATAATAATAATAATAAAAGCGGTAAAGGGATATTAATTTGCATTAAGTACATAACTGTTAAGATCAGATAAATAAGCCGAATATGACAGTTAAGCGACCGTGCTAGAACCACGGAATTCAGGAATGCCTAACACCTTCTCCCGGGTTAACAGAATTCCTTATCCGGAGTTCTGGTTCGCGGACTGTTAAACAGAGTCATTCTTTTCCTCGATTCGGGATTCAACCGGTGACTTGGGACACCATAAATCTCCCAAGTGGCGACTCTGAATTAATTAAATAAATCCCGTTTCGATTGTCCTTTAATTGGAAAAACTCCATCGTGCCCTCGCGGGTTTGCGGAAAAAGGAGGTGTGACAGCTCTGGCGACTCTGCTGGGGACGATAAACCCAGAACCACTGGTTCAGGGTTTAAGAATTCGAGCTTGGAATAATTGTTGTATTTGGCTTATTTATTATCCGATTTTATTATATGTTTGTATTAATGTGCAAAATGATATTTTTATCGCTTTGATATTTTTTTTGAACCGTACATATAAATTGTGCCGAAACCAATCTCCTCTCTGAGTCTTCTAAATCATGAAGAAGGGTGCACTTCGTGTGACTTCTTTTCCGTATAGTGTCTAATTCCCACCTTAGAACGAGGTTTGGATAAGTTGCAAAACCGGTGAAGCTTCTGTATTCCCGGGTTGCTGCTTCCTCCTCGGCTCGAGCTGTCCGCTCGGGTAAGCCAGGTCAAGAACAATAAACCTAGGTTTTTAAACCTAGAATAACAAAGCTTCATGCGGATCCCTAGTAGGAACGTTTGTTTGCATCATGTTGCATTTGACTTAGGGGACTCAACACAGGGGTTGGGTCCGTCTAGGACAGGTGAACTGAAATGAAAAGACCATCCTGCTGCATCCTGTTTGTTTTATGCATATATTTGCTTCAGACTTGCAGGCTAACCGTTTTTTTTATATCGAGGAAAATGAAAAAAAAAATAGTCTCAAAATAGTTTGTTTTTTTACTTAAAAAGAAAAAAAAAACGTTTGTTGTAAAATAAAAAATGTTTGATCAAAATAAAAAAAAAATAGTTTCAAAATAGTTTGTTTTTTTTTACTTAAAAAGGAAAAAAACGTTTGTTGTAAAATAAAAAATATGTGATTTCAAAATAGTTTGTTTTTTTTTACTAAAAAAAAAAGAAAAATTTTGTTTTAAACTTAAAAAAAAAATGTGTGAAAAAATAATAAATAGTTTGTTTCCTTTAAAGATGTAGTTTGTTTGACCGAACTACGCAGGTTTGATTCTCGCCATTAGGTGGGATACGTAGGCAACCCTCATCGGGTCCAACCACCCCTTTAAAAAATCAAAAAAAAAATGTGTGTTTCATTTTATCAATAAAATCAAAGTGATGCCGTTTTTGCAAATAACCGAATGTTTCGAAAGGACGCCGGAAGGCTGTTTTTTCCAAAAATAGCCACTTTGAATCATTTTTAATAATTTGCAGCCGCAGCCTTGAAATATTCCTTGGGGAAATGTTGCAAGGCCATAGCCGCAAAATCAAGTCCGGGTTCACACCCCTTTTGCAAAAAATAACCAAAAAAAAAAATGTTAAATTTTTGATTTTGTTATAAATGAGTCGGGTGATGCTATTCTTGCTCAAAATAGTTGAAAGGTTGTATCCGCAAAATTAAGTTTGAGTCATCACTCGACTTTTCAAAAAATAATCACTTTATCAAATAAGCCATTACATGGCCGGTCTTTGCATAAATAGCCACTTTTGGCATTTGAACTTCTTCAGTCTTGTATTGGCCTGTGTCGGTGCTGAATGATGCCCCATAGGCCCCAGGATTAAATTTTGAATTTATATCTTCTTGATAAAATTTTGCAAAAAGAGCCACTTTGTCTAAATAAGCCATTATATGGTCAATTTATGAAAAATAGTCTTGTGTTGGTTTAAGGTGATGCCGAACGATGCCCCATGAGCCACAAGATAAAAAAAAAAAATTCAAGTTTATCTTTCTTAAATAAATTTTGCAAAAATAGTCATTTTGTCAAATAAGCCATTATGTGGCCAATTTTGTAGAAATAGTCATAATTGACACCAAAAAAATATTCTTCTTCTTGTAGAAATCTCCTACACAAGTTTGTAGTTGGAGTTGGCTTCTATAATTTTCCTTCAAAGAAAAAAAAATCAAAAAAATCAAAATCAAATAAACATCTCTTTATTTCTTGCATTAATTTGCAAGAACTACGCTCGGTCTGATTCATGCGGGGTCATGATACGTAGGCAATCTCCATAAGATTCGACCACAACTCTATATGTATATATATAAGATAAAATAAAAAATAAAATAATAAAAAAATTAAATTTTTTTTTATAAGGACTGTCTGAGACCATTCTAACATGTTTTGTCTTGGACTTACTGATTCCATTTCTACCATATTTTATTTTGAATTGTTGAGAATTGAGGTGGTTGGTTTGTGGTGAACCGGAAACAGAAGATCCAGGAAAACCTGATTATGATCCAAGATAGTGACACCAAGAATATCGCATAGAGTCCTTTACCTGCACGCCGGGATGGACGCTTTGTGGGGATGTATTGACTAAAGCTGAAAATGTCGAAGCAAATAAGTGGCCTTGGTAATATTGATGCGAAGCTTAGTGGCCAAAATATCGTGCTTGGTAATCGGGAAGACTCTCCATTCCTTGGTCAACCATAATGGAGTTTTTGGTGGCTTATTTTGTTGTCATTTCTGTCGTCCAGATTATTTTAGGGTTGTAATCAGGATATTGTCATATAACTCAAACCCTTTTTGTCGTTCTATTTTGTCCAGTTTTCTATTGGTCGTAATACCTCATTTAGTATTGTGTAGGTCTGTTCCAAGGGTGTGCCCCAGTTTATTGTGTTTGTTTTGTCGTATTAATTCATTTCTAGTTCGTCTAATGCAACTCTCTTGTTTGCCATTATTTCGAGTCATTTTTCTTTGATTTAAGTCTTTCTTCTTTATAGTCATTTTTATGTCAACACTAGTGACATGACATGCACGCATAATTGTGGCCTAATCTTAAAAGTTAATCATGAAGGAATTGGAAGATAATCATGGCATTTTAAAAGAAATAATGATTTGAGGTTATTTGGAACCCGAGTCACGTGAAATTTGGGACGGGTAAAATACAAAGAAAGCCTTAAGGGCAAAATGGTCATGCTGACATGGGGTTCGCTCGTGATACTGAAATGGAAGTGTCGTCCAGCAATACTTTAAAATGACGGATGAAAAAGGCGAATGGACGATATGGTTATCAATCAAGGCACAAACAGAAGATGTCGTGAATATGTTGTTTGAACTTGGCATGTTTTGAAAATTGGAATGACGAAGGCATTTTGTTCTGCTATCCAAACACTTTATCCATCGTCAACCCTTTGAGCTTTATTTTAAAATCTTTCATACCCCTCCTTCGGAATTAGTTGCAAAGACTAAAAACACAGGTTTGAAAGACAAGAGAAAAGGGGTAAAGAAAAAGAAAAAAAAAAGAAAACAACAAAAAGAGATAAAGAAAAGAAAAGAAAAGAAAAAGAAAAATGAATGAAAAAGAGCAACTTGAAAAAAAAGGGAATTGGGAACTACGTTTGACCTGATTCCTTAAAGAGGATACGTAGGCGCTTCACAGCTCGGTCATAGTGTAAATAAAGAAATAAAAATCCCCAAGTAAAAAACTGGGGCAAAGAAAATTGTGTTTATTGTAAATAAATTTAGGTCCGAAGGTTGTAAATTTTGAACCCAAAATTGATTTTGTTTTGAGCCTTCAATACCCTTTCTTTCTAACCCTATCCAAATCCCACATTACGGTCCAGAAAGACCTTCTGATCAGTCTTCAAAAGATGCCACGTCAGGCGAGTGAGAGAGTCCTATCAAGATATAACACTCTGATTCTCAGCAGAAAAGACTCTGATTCCTAGCAGGAAGGAAACACGAGAAAGTCTTAGCAGTGACACCCCAATCCCCAGCTAAAAGTAATACAAATGAGAGAGTCTTACCGGTGAAAACCTTCACAGGCACCATAAGGCGACGAAAGCTGAGAGAAAATCAAAATGAGAGAGGCTTGAAAGTGAAAACCCTTCGGGTACTACAAGTCAAATAAAGGGGATAATCAGATGGAAATCATGAGACAGAAATCGTGAAAGGAAATGAACGACGGAGGATAGGCCATATGTGCATGTCATGACCAGTAGAGTTGGTATCCGCGTTTGATAAGTTTTATAGTTGTTTCTGGTTAGAGAGTCAGTCTTCTATTTGTTGTTTCTTTTTATCTTTCTCCTTTTGTCAAAATTCTCCATCAAAGTCAGTCTAGTCAAAACATAGTGAGAAATGACTTCAAAACTTGCCACCGACTTTCCAATTATTATGCAAGGCAAGGAAATACCATTGACGGCAGAGAAGTGTGGTGCAAAGAAGATTATTAAACTGGGGCAGAAAATTTTCTTTTTACTTTGAAAATTTTCTGGAAGTCGAATTGTACTTGGGGAAGGGGAAGAAGGAAAGTCTTAAGAGAAATGGTCTTCGAACCAGTGTCATCCTCAACAGCCTTCAAGAAGAGTGAAACACCAATTTTGAGGAAATGAAAATCCACCAACAGTGTTATCTACAACAAGTTCCGAGGTGGTTGGACAACACAGAGTGGTAAAGGAAGAAAGGAAATCCCATCTTCAACAAAATAACCCCCAGCAAGTTGAGAAACACAAAACGGGGAAGGGATAAATGGAAAAACCCATCCCCAGCAGGAATATCATCTCCGGCAAATGAAATCATTCCCCAACAATGTTTTGGGAACCCCGAGCGAGGGAAAGGAGAAAAGGAAAAAACCACCACACCGGAGCGGCACAACCGCTCACAATGTTTTGAACTAACAAATTTTCTTTGATTTCAAACAGGGAAAGAAAGTGCTATTGATAGCAGAAAGTCATGCCACAAGGAAGAACACCAATACTGGGGCAGAAAATTTTCTGCCGTTGTTGAAAATTTTCTCAGAGAAACGAGGAAGGCAGTTCAAAATGACGTGTCAGGTTTGTCCACCTTCAAATAGGATGTTTCAGGGTTGTCCACCTTCGAAGAGGACGTCTCAGGTTTGTTCACTTTCACATTGATATAATGGGAGTATTCGCCCTCGAATAGGATACAATGGGAGTATTCGCCCTCGAATAGGATACAATGGGAGTATTCGCCCTCGAATAGGATACAATGGGAGTATTCGCCCTCGAATAGGATACAATGGGAGTATTCGCCCTCGAATAGAATACAATGGGAGTATTCGCCCTCGAATAGGATACAATGGGAGTATTCGCCCTCGAATAGAGTACAATGGGAGTATTCGCCCTCGAATAGAATACAATGGGAGTATTCGCCCTCGAATAGAATACAATGGGAGTATTCGCCCTCGAATAGGATACAATGGGAGTATTCGCCCTCGAATAGGATACAATGGGAGTATTCGCCCTCGAATAGAATACAATGGGAGTATTCGCCCTCGAATAGGATACAATGGGAGTATTCGCCCTCGAATAGGATACAATGGGAGTATTCGCCCTCGAATAGGATACAATGGGGAGTATTCGCCCTCGAATAGGATACAATGGGAGTATTCGCCCTCGAATAGAGTACAATGGGAGTATTCGCCCTCGAATAGAATACAATGGGAGTATTCGCCCTCGAATAGAATACAATGGGAGTATTCGCCCTCGAATAGGATACAATGGGAGTATTCGCCCTCGAATAGGATACAATGGGAGTATTCACCCTCGAATAGAATACAATGGGAGTATTCGCCCTCGAATAGGATACAATGGGAGTATTCGCCCTCGAATAGGATACAATGGGAGTATTCGCCCTCGAATAGGATACAACGGGAGTATTCGCCCTCGAATAGGATACAATGGGAGTATTCGCCCTCGAATAGGATACAATGGGAGTATTCGCCCTCGAATAGGATACAATGGGAGTATTCGCCCTCGAATAGGATACAATGGGAGTATTCGCCCTCGAATAGGATACAATGGGAGTATTCGCCCTCGAATAGGATACAATGGGAGTATTCGCCCTCGAATAGGATACGGTGGGAGTATTCGCCCTCGAATAGGATATTTTATGTATGTTTTATCTTACATCGTCCTATGCATATTTTGTAAATTATTGCCAGCATGCATTTTAAATTCAAAAATTGCTACTAAAAGGAGGCGCCTACCTGTATAACAAAAGGCAAGTCTTCAGTCTTTACATTGCAGGTCTTGAAAGCAGAGGGTTACAACAAGAGATCCCAGCGCAAATTCAAGCGCATGAGTCAAAGGAAATGAGGGGTGAAGGAAACAAAGAATACTTCTTCAGCAGCATCATCCCCAGCAGGTGAGTAAACAGTTCCAAAGATATCCCCAGCAGCCGAAAGAAAAGTAATACGACCCAGGGGGAAAGCAATTCCAAGACAAGATAATTCAGAAGAAAAGGTGGCCCAAGAGGCAATGCAGGAAGAAGAAAACGGTACAAAAGGCAAAAGAAGGTGATCATGGATAGGATGAAATTAGTGAGTTGTAGTCGAAGTCAGGGAGCCCGCCTGGAGAATGGAGTGGCGATTTAGTTTTGAAGTTGTAGTTGAAGTCAGGGAGCCCGCCTGGAGAATGGAGTGGCGATTTTATTTTTGAGGTAGTAGTTGAAGTCAGGGAGCCCTCCTGGAGAATGGAGTGGCGATTTTATTTTGAGTAGTAGTTGAAGTCAGGGAGCCCGCTTGTAGAATAGAGTGGCGATTTAGTTTTGAAGTAGTAGTTGAAGTCAGGGAGCCCGCCTGAAGAATTGAGTGGCGATTTATTTTAGAGTTGTAGTTGAAGTCAGGGAGCCCGCCTGAAGAATGGAGTGGCGATTTTATTTTGGAGTTGTAGTTGAAGTCAAGGAGCCCACCTGAAGAATGGAGTGGCGATTTATTTTGAAGTAGTAATTGAAGTCAGGGAGCCCGCCTGGAGAATGGAGTGGCTATTTTATTTTGAGTAGTAGTTGAAGTCAGGGAGCCCGCCTGGAGAATGGAGTGGCGATTTTATTTTTGAAGTAGTAGTTGAAGTCAGGGAGCCCGCCTGGAGAATGGAGTGGCGATTTTATTTTGAAGTAGTAGTTGAAGTCAGGGAGCCCGCCTGGAGAATGGAGTGGCGATTTTATTTCGAAGTAGTAGTTGAAGTCAGGGAGCCCGCCTGGAGAATGGAGTGGCGATTTAGTTTTGAAGTAGTAGTTGAAGTCAGGGAGCCCGCCTGAAGAATGGAGTGGCGATTTATTTTGGAGTTGTAGTTGAAGTCAGGGAGCCCGCCTGAAGAATGGAGTGGCGATTTTATTTTGGAGTTGTAGTTGAAGTCAGGGAGCCCGCCTGAAGAATGGAGTGGCGATTTTATTTTGAAGTTGTAGTTGAAGTCAGGGAGCCCGCCTGGAGAATGGAGTGGCGATTTTATTTTGAAGTTGTAGTTGAAGTCAGGGAGCCCGCCTGAAGAATGGAGTGGCGATTTTATTTTGAAGTAGTAGTTGAAGTCAGGGAGCCCGCCTGAAGAATGGAGTGGCGATTTAATTTTGAAATTGTAGTTGAAGTCAGGGAGCCCGCCTGGAGAATGGAGTGGCGATTTATTTTGAAGTTGTAGTGGAAGTCAGGGAGCCCGCCTGAAGAATGGAGTGGCGATTTTTGAAGTTGTTTAAGGAAAGCGGCAGAGTGTAACGGAAATCCCCAGCATGAATCAGAATGAAGGCCAGAATGCGAGTCAACAGTCCGAGGGGATCAACAGAAGTTTAGTCACAATAAACAAAAAAAAAAAAAAAAGAGGCATGAAGCCAATCCAAAATGCAGAAGTTGATGAAAGATGTGGCATGCTCAAGACATGGCCGAGGTCACAAGTACTGTATACCTGGTCTTGATTCGAAAAGCAGCACCTGCAACTAGCAAGTATCAAGGTTCAAATTTAGAGTCCGCATGAAGCACCAACCAATACTCAAGATCAAGCTTCAGAAGACTTATATATAGGAATCTTGTAACTAGTAGCCGATAGGCTTAGTTAGTCTTTCTCATGTTTTGATTTTTGATGTAATAGCAGGACCACGGACCGGAACTTCGATGGAACAGAACCTCGACGGAACGACACCTCGACTGGCTCTCCACCTCGGTATACCCCTTCCTCACTCACTTTCGAACTACACGTGGCCTGATTCCTTTATAGCCAAGGATATGTAGGCAGCTCAGATACAAGGGTTCGGTCACATTCCTCTTCTTTTAGTTTAGTCCCTCCCAATAAGGGTCAGGTCAAAAACACTTGTCTAGTCGTTCTTTGTCTGAAAACTCTTTGGGTTTTCAGTCAAAGAGGGGCAGCTGTAAACACGTGATTTTTGACCCTCCCGAGATTTTCTATATTTTTAGCGTAAAATATTTAGTTTAGTTTTAATATAGCTATTTTAGCTAAATTTGACTCTTTTACTTTATTTTTACCTCAAAATGAAAAATAACAAAAATATGGTTTTATTAATGTTTCGTAGTCATTTTTAAACTTGAAAAATACAAAAAATAGTACTTTATATTTTTATCTTTTTATAAAAACGAAAATAATAAAAAAAAATATAGTTTCATTAACATTTTGTAGTTACTTTAATTTTGAAAAATATAAAAAAATAATTTTTGTTTTAATTATTAGTCTTACAGTTATTTTGCTTACGTAGTGATTAATTAATAACACCGTGTTCTCATTCTCGGTTCCGAACAAAGAATAATATTCGGGTTCAAACTACCCGGTTTTATAATTCTCGGACATAGCCCGTAATAACCCGACACTACACTAAGGGGGAGGGATGGGAGAATGGTTAAAATTTGAAAAGAGAAAGAAATATAAAAAAAAAAAAAAAAAAAAAACAAAGGAGGGGACACGGCATAATGGGGAGGGGAAAATGCACATGCTCACACACATGCACACATGCACACTACTTTAAAAAGTTAAAAAAGGGTGCTGAACAATGGACAAAGGATGGGCATATAATATATTGAAAAAAGGGGGGACACGGCAAGGGGGGAGGGGACATGCTATTGTGTTTCTTGGACTTTTTTTTAAAAGGGAGAGAGAGGCATGCATAAGGGGGTCGGTCAAAATTTTTGAGGAGAAAAAAGGTGGCTTCTTCTTCTTTGAGAAAACAAGAACAAAAAAATACTACAGGTATTCTCCATTTTCTAACAGGAAATACAATACATAAGAGAGATTTGGAAAACGAAAAAGACAAAAGGAAAAAACGGGAGAAAAACTCAAAGAACAGGAGATCGTCTTCTTCCTTCGGTGAGAAAACGAGAACAAACAGACACATATACTACACTGTTCGAACATTTCTTCAGTGAAAAACCATCAACAACCAACGAACCATTAACGACGAGCAGCTCCATCTCTAATCCAACGTCGACCAGCCCCGCTATTTCCGTCGACCAAACCAGTACGACGTACCACGGTTACGTCCAAACGCCATAGCAGCTCCATCTCCGTCAGCCTTCACGTCCTTTGTCGCTGACCAGTTGATCACCTTCCCACTCGGACCAAAGCAGTGCATGAAAGGGCATCAATGACAGTTGCAAAACACTTTTCTGTGAGCTAGAGGTCGAGGAGTAGTTCCGTTTCTAGTTAAGAGTTTCGAAGTTTGAATTCGAGTTCCGTCGAAGCCCGTTCATAGGTTGTTAGCTCCGAGTTGGGGTCGTTTCTGTCCGTTTTCGAGGTTCCGGCGAGGTTCCGGCGTTGCTACAATTCCTGTTCAAAGCCGTATCGAGGTCCGGTTGTGTTGTTGCTTCGTTTCAGCCTGTATAATTCCAGGTTCATCTCCACTTCATTGACTTTTCATTTTTCTATTTGATTAAGTCTTGGAAATACCATTTTAGAGTTTGATTATGTCATATTTCTTACTTTTGTGCTTGGATTTCTTATTTGGTAGAATTGACATTTTGATGAAATAGTAGTACATAGCCTTCAGTTTTCTGTTTGGTATTGTTTTAATATGTTATAGAAATACTTTAATTATTGTGCAAAAATTCTGGTGGTGACTTATGGTGGCCTCAAATGAAAGGAAGTTTGCACGTGATATTAAAGAAATTTAGGAGTCAAAGCACCGTGGCAAATAAGTGGTACGTTAATTTTGGACATTGAAAAGGTAAAAAATGAATAAAAATGGGTATAAATAGTGATTAGAATATTAACTTGTTCCAATTAATATAAGGTTTAGTTTAAAGTTTGCTTTACTTGATCTTTGCGGTATTTGGACGATTCTGGTTCGTAGCCAAACTAGTATATGTTGGAAATTTGTTTAATCTGCCCCTGAACCTTTGAAAGAAGATTTGAGTGAAATACATCGTTCATTAGTCTATGCTTGTTTTCAAAATTAGTTTATTCGTTGAACTCCTTTTTTTAAAAAAATTGGAACTGAGGTGCGCTATGCCGAACAAAAATGACAATTGCATGGCCCTCGTTTTAATTAATCTTGCTTATCCTTAGAATTCGAGGCGTTCCACTTAGTAAATTCCATGGCCCTCGCAAAGTGTAAACGTGTTAGTATGCTTTAGGCGCGATTTTAATAATTTTACCTTCTTAAATACGGGTGTGCATTTCATGCGGCCCAAATTCAAATCCCAAAATGTTGAATAAGAATGTGTCGAGGATCCGGGTGCATTTCATGTGACGTGATTCGAAACATATTTTTAGGCAACGTTCTCTTTCGTAAATAATAATAATAATAATAAAAGCGGTAAAGGGATATTAATTTGCATTAAGTACATAACTGTAAAAATCAGATAAATAAGCCGAATATGACAGTTAAGCGACCGTGCTAGAACCACGGAATTCGGGAATGCCTAACACCTTCTCCCGGGTTAACAGAATTCCTTATCCGGAGTTCTGGTTCGTGGACTGTTAAACAGAATCATTCTTTTCCTCGATTCGGGATTCAACCGGTGACTTGGGACACCATAAATCTCCCAAGTGGCGACTCTGAATTAATTAAATAAATCCCGTTTCGATTGTCCTTTAATTGGAAAAACTCCATCGCGCCCTCGCGGGTTTGCGGAAAAAGGAGGTGTGACAATGGTCTGTTATTCCGTGATTGAGGAATATTGCTTCAGATACATTGCAGCGAGTTGCCACTTCATTTTTTTGTTAGTACCATGACGCTGACTTATTTGATACTGAATAATCTTACCTTAAGAAGTAGATTTTTCTTGCTAAAAATGTGGGAAATCAACTACCGTTTGTTGAAGAATGATTAACTCTTGATAAGGTACCACTAATATTACTATACATGTACTTTATCAAAATATTAATAATAATAATAATAATAATATACACGTAATGCTTATATAAAGTTTTATTTAGCTTAAAGTTCAGTTCCTTGAAAAATTTGTAGTTATATTGTATCCTATTTTGAATTGAGTGGTACTAATTGTCAAGGAAAATATTATGAAGTCCACCTTTCTCTCACATTATAGTTTATTTTTCATTACGTCTTTTTTCTTTAATAAAGCTCACACTTTTATTGTGCTTTGCGCTTAAATCTCCAATAGACTCGGAGTGCCTTTCAAACTTTTTCGCTTTTGATAATACGCATAGTTTAATCCCACTGCACATGGTTCTCCATCTTCCTTTGCTTTAGATACTTTTTCCAATTCTTCTACTCAGATTGATACAATCTTCAAGTTAGCTATTTCATCTTTCCGGCCAGATCTTATGAAATATTTTTCTCTCTATTACCGTTAATTCTTTAATATAAGGTTTTCTTTGTTTCTAAGGTTATGTTTTGTTCTTTGGTTTATCGTCGTAGGTTGCTGGAGACACTTCTAGATTTTAATTGTTTATCTTCCAGTTTCCTATTCAAACAGAGAAAATCCTCAGACTGTTCCTGCAAAATGTAAGCACTTCTGGAAATTGCTGAATGAGAGTATTGAGGTATTACTATTTTTTTGGAAGAGTTTTGCATTTTATTTCCTTTTTATTTATTATTAAGTTAAAAGCTGATTCTCCTATTATTTAGGTATTAACCTTTGTTTTGAGGCATAACCCCTTTGAAATTTTCTATTTGCATTGCCTGACTACATCGCGCATTAGATTCCTCATCTATGCTCTTATAGTCCTCTTCTCTTTCTCTCACCGAGCTCTTGAATGAGATTTAAAATTGATCCTACGATCAGAAACAATAGCTTTTCGCTTTTACTAGGTAAACTTTAATATTCAACTAATAAAACATTCTCAGGAGTTACAAAGTGTGCTTAATTGGTTGTCAATATGTAGTTTATGCAGAGTCAAAGGTTTTAAGATCATAAGGTGACAAATAGGTAACGAGAGCTCGAATGGGGGCTAACAGGTTGAAGGAATTACAGAGAGTTGCTACTTGAACTGTTTTATAAAGTCTACTTGATGGTTTTTACATAGAGCCTCATTGAAATTTGTAAGTTAATATATCCTTTCCCATTGTAAAGTATTCATGAGGGGAGTTCTCATTAAATACTTAGATATACTTTGTCTCTTGGCCAAATGGAATACTATTTCATTAACTTTCTAATGTGAATTTTTGATCTCTTCTTAAATTTGCTGCATCTTTTCCATGTGCATGATGACTTTGTTTTCTATGAAACTTCCAGGTTTTATCAAATAAGAGTTGATAGGACTGCGTTTAGAGACAATGATAAATCGTTGACATGTAATCTAAGCACCTTGTTGGTTCTATTATTTCTTAATAGACTTATGTCTCCACCCTTTTACATACCGATTAACATGCCAAGTTATGTTTATTCAAGGGGCTATTTCTTTTTTTGTTCCTTTGGTTGCTCATATGTTTGTAATTGGTTTGTTATAAAGCTTTTGATAGTTCGACTTCTTACGTACTTCCTAGATAAATGAATAGTATGGCCTTGATGAATACAATGCTCTTCCCTCATATGTATCTCTAATTTCTTTTTTTAAGAAGAAAACATTATTTAGATATACATTTGGAAGGAAGAGAATTAGTTCTTCCACATGTATTTCTAAAGGGATCTCCCATTTTGAATTATCGGTTGTAGTTACTTTGAATTCTATTTGAGCTTGCATTACTTCTTGGGACTAATATCTTATGTTTATTAGTACATGAACTTCCTACTATTTGAGAATGTACTTTGCGTAAATGATTAAAAGGTAACGATTGTTCTCTAAATTATAACTGAATTAGTATTTTTAGCTCCTCATAGTTGATGGGGCTAAAACACTCCATATTGAAGCTCTTATGCATGTCAAAGTCTTGTACCATATGCAAATACTTTAACCATTAGTGATAAAAAAGCCTTTTGTATTTGTTCATACAAGCCTTGTGAGTTGTTAACTCAAAAGAAATTGCAGGTCTTGATTACGTCCTTAAGTTAATCGAACTTTCAAATGTATTGTTTGTGTTACTATCTGCTCCTTGGGGTTCTGATATGCATTATTAAAGAGACAATGGATATTTATTGACATACTGCAAAAGAATATAAGGGCTTATATATTTTTTTGGTATATGTTTGATTTGAGTGACACCCTGTTATTACTTACATCTGTGTTACACGACAGAGAAACAGAGAAGTAGGCACAACATAAATGAAAAATCAAGTCATATCTACAGGTAATAACTTTTAGCCATGTCAGAAATCCGGGACTCATGGTCAATGGCTTCTCCAGAATAGTGAGGATGAACAAGCATGCAAGGCAGGGTGGACCTAGAGCATGGAATACATGTTCGCGAAAACACAGTAATTCTTGCGTAAACACTATATTTATATTAAAAAATTCTCTAAATATTTATAAATATTTATTAATTTGAAATTACGGTACGAACTCATAAGCCTCAAATCCTGGATCCGCCTCTGATGCAAGGAATAGTTTTATAACAAGGAGCAAATTTTTCTCTGCTTGAATTCACTGGTTATGAAATTGCTTCTTTTGTTTCTATATGTTAAACTGGCTTTTTAGTCATCGGACCGTGCTTCACTTTTGTGTATGTGTATTCTAGGCTTTCACTTAAAGAGTTTATTGTTATTACACGTCTCATTTATACATCTCATGTGGATATGTTAAAATTAACACACTGGCGCATGTCTCAATCCTAATTTGTTGGAGTAATTTGAAAATGGAACTCTTTTGGAGTGCGTATGAACAAGTCGACATGAATATCGTTTGTATGGCTATTTTAGGGAATGTGATTTGAATAATGGAGCAATATTCACTGTTCTTAAATTCACAGATTGTGAAATTATATTATATGCTCAGATGTAATATGTAATCTTCTATGTCATAATCTATTAAAAAAATTAGAATTGTGCTTACGTGTGTGTGGTATTATGGTTTTTCTGAAATATTTATCGCTGTTTAGATTTCAATATATCTTTGGTGGATGCGATTAAAGGTTAACATAAATTATTGGGCCCGTGCAAGCACGGGCAATACTCATCTAGTATATATATATATATATATATATATATATATATATATATATATATATATATATATATATATAGCTTTTTGCATGTACATAAATAGTATGTATATATTTGACTATCGATTATAATTATATTTTATCGCTAAATGTGTTAAAAACACTTATGTATTTTCCTCGTATTTCAAAAAATGTACTCCCTTTATCTTGTATCTTCTATCAGTACTTTCTTTATGGGTTTGATCTAAATTTTTGTTGTCTTTACGAAAATTGTTGTTGTAATATTCAACTGCTCAAGGTTATCCTTTTACATGTTTACTTTAAGTATACATCTTACATTTTTTTTTTTGTGACTAGTATCAACACGTGTTTTGCATGTGTATGTCGAGTCTTATAATATATTTTGTATCAGTGACTAGTGCTTGCAGTCACCAATACTATCAAACTTCTTGATCTAAGATTTGCTTGTAATGTACGAATTAAGAATGTTGTTCTAATTTCCTCTAGTGATTGTCTATATACAAAGAACAATCTTGTTATCTCATAGCCGATACTATGCAATATAGAGGAAATTACTTTTCGTTTCAATATACAGCCAAAGAAGTACTCTGCGGCCTAACATGTCTTGGTAGTACGTGAAACAAAACATAGGACTTTCCGAAGTTCTTTGCTAACAAAAAAAATGTACGTCGTCTGGCTGTTGCCTTGCAGAAATAATTAAATCATGTTGAGGGCCGTTTCTACAACTTAATTTCATAACCAAATGCTGAAAAACGCTTAAAGTAAAATGGTGGATCATTGGCAAAGAGACAAGAGTGTTCCTCTCCATTATGAACCTCAGGCAGAAAGATTATGGAAAGAGATGATTGGATAAGAAATACTTATCCTGACATATTTTCCAAGAACCAAGTATGTCTCAATCTATTTGTCTGTCACTAGAAATTAGAGAAATAAAGCAAAAACTATATTCAAGAATCCCAACTGAGAACGAAGTCTAAAATTGGTTTGAAGTTCTTTGGCGCTTCGTTCGTAATGGGTTAGACCTTCGTGAAGATATGGAAGAGGTTGGAGTTTATGGTTCCGTTTGAATCCATTTTTTCCTAAAAAGAAATTAAACTATGTAAATCAGTTTTTCAAATATTAGAACCGTACCAAATCAATTAAGTCATTTTTTATCAATTTTTGTTGGATTTTGTCGGTTTTTCGGTTATTTATAGGTTGTTTTTTTAAAGTATGAGACATACACTACCAAACACATATTCCGGCGACTATATTTTCAGCATAACACTATTAAATCAATTGTTCTTTGACAAATTTATTGTTTACTAATCACGCCCAACTATGCCTTATAAAAAGGACTCTCCGGACGTTGCAAATATAACTCGAGTATTACGCCCAGGGTCGAATCCACAGAGAGTTAACCTATCAAGCACTATCTTTAGATCCACTAAACTTTTCATAACCAGTTTCCCAAATGTTTGAATCACAGTTGAAGGTTTCTTTAATAACTACGATTGCAAGTAAATTAAACAGTTGTAAACTAAAATGCTAAGGTTGTAAACAAATGATGAGAAAAAGCTAAGGCAATGATTTCCTCTATTGATGTAATCCCTTCTGTTTATGCTCATATAAATTTACCAATACATCTCTATCAATCATGAACCCTCATCTTACCGTTATATCTCTCCCGAGTAATCACAGTAATATACTAAATGCACTCTTCCGAAATACACTAGCTTACTATACTTAGCACAATTCACTTTAGATTACACGCAAGGCTTCGTTATCCCTAATCCCGCCTTTAAACCCGCAATTATAGATTCTTCTTATACTTTAGGAGTGGTGTAGTTCAACCATAACCTAAATATGCACTCTCTTTCAAGTTATGCACACTAAATAGGCACAGCTAATTGAGGATCCTGTCAATTAACTACAACAAGAACAAAGTTGAACAAATAGAGATAGAAACTAGCAATTTGTATTCACATAAACAAGAAACTCATCCCCAATAAGTTCCATCAAAACCTTAGACAAAGGATTTAGCTACTTATGGCTATGGGAAAACAAACAAAGATAGGATTCATCATAACTGGTAGAGCCGTCAATATGAGCTCGGCCCGTTGGGCCAACGTAGCCCAGCCCGTGATTTAGTAGGGTTGGGCTAGATTTTTGGAGCCCGTTTAAAAATGAGGCTTTTAAGCCCGGCCCGAGTAAGCCTGTGGCCCGCGAGGCTTGACTGGGGGTGGGCCGGGCCAGCCCTTAGGCCTAATAAAATATTAATTTAAAATATATAAAAAATAAAAAGTATGCTACCTTTACATATGGAATGTCAGAATTGGATCTTTACTAAGAGGAACTAAAACTTGATCTTGAGAAGTTTCAAGAGGTGATGTTGTCATGTATTGGAAGGACCATTCTAGAAAATATCCCGATCTTTCAACGATGGTTCATGATGTACTTAGCATTCTTATTACCATTGTACCATCGAAATCAATATTTAGCATTGGTGGCTTGTTCTTACAAAATACAGAAGTTGCATTTATTATGAAAATGTCCAAACACTTGTTACTACTTGAAATTGGCTGCACAAGTTTTTTGGAACTCAACTTGGTAATATTTTTTTATGTAAATTTAAATATTATTAGTTTTTAAAATTTAATTATTTGTAATATTTAACTAATTAATATTGCATATGAATTGTAAATGAAAGTGAAGATGTTAAAACAACCTAGTCACAAGCGGATTCAAATGTGTTTGATGAAGATGATGTGTTGGATATCTCATAAGTATCATGAACGTTCTCTTGAATAGTTTGTTTTATTTTTGAATTTTAGTAAATGAAATATAGTCGTGTCTTTTACTTTTTTTTTTAGTATTTATTGTGATATGTTGGAACAATATAAAAAGTTATTAAGTTTTGCGTGTTTTTTCTAATAAGATATTTTTTTAACTTATAAATAATTATCTTTTTTTAGGTCAGAACTTAAAGAAAAAAATAAAATTATATTTTTAAAAATGATGGGCCAACCCATAGGGGCCCGCGGCCCACATAGGTCTGGGTGGGCTAACCATTATAAGGCCCATCAAAATTGTGGGCTAGTCCAGCCCGTTAATTGCTAAAGCCCACGTGAGCTAGGATGGGCTAGCCCAACACGACCCATATTGACAGCTCTAATAACTAGCAATAAAAATCAAAGAAAAGAAGAAATATGTTTTTGGTATTCTCTCACAATAGTTTTTCTTGCTAAGTTACTCCAAAATTTAATACATGCCTCTCTTGGGCGAAATCTAGTATTTAAAATAGGGTTTAGGTCTAAAAATCCCGTATTTTACACTTTAGTCCCTAAAGTTTTCTACCTCCGCTGCGGTTCTGCCGTGGTCGCGGTGGAACCGCGGCTAATTGCACTCCCTGAAGTTCAATCTGTCCGCGAGCAGTCTTCACCGCGGTTCTGCCGCAGCCGTGGTGGAACCGCGGTCAACCCAGTTTTCTCAATCTTCAGGCCTATTTTGCGTGGTTTACTTTGGGAATTTCACAGTTGGCCTCTTTTTCTTCATTTTTGACTCTAAAATTACTCCCTAGCTTTCCCTGGTCATATATCACCTGCAAATCATGAAAAGCACAATAAGAGCATTTTGTTATCACTTTTATCAACAAAACTATACAAGAAGGTGGTTATATAAGGCTTGATTATAGTTAAATTTACCTATTATTAACACCCCACACTTAAACCTTGGCTCGTCCTCGAGCAAGCTAAACCACACTTCTAGGCCTAACCGTTTGATACTCAATTTATGCCACACCCGCCATTACAAAGGACCGACCTAAGCAGTGCATCAATCATACCTCGGATGCAGACTCACATGCCATGACACACTCGAACTCACTCTAGTTACTCTAACAGAAGTGAAGATTTACTTTTTCTTCCTGAGTCACATGCCCTCACATCAAAAGTCTAAGAGAAGTTCCCCACACATAAAATTAAAACAATAAGAAACCAAGGATAGAAAGAATTTACTCACTCTCATCAAAGAGCATTCACATGCCACACAGACACACCATAAGCTTGCCCCTAGTGTAATACTCTACTAATCTAGCTGTTCAGTCAAAGATCAAGAGCTCTTCATTTGTGTGTAATGTAGGCTAAGGGACGGGTATGATATATCTGGATATAGTGACAAACCTCCCTAAGAACTTTTAATACACACTTTCTTTTATTTCAATTTCCATGATCAACTCAATCGTTCTTCCACATTTTTGTTTCACATGTGACCCCCACTTTTCTTTAGGTGCAACTGGCTTCGCCTACATTTTGTTTTCTTTGTCTCTTTTTTTTTTCTTTCTTTTACAATGCCAGTGCACCAATCATACAATTCATTCTTGACTCCCCTTTTTTCCCTAACACCCTACTACCCAACACTTTGACTTTTGTATGTTCTTTAGTGATTCAAGTGCTTCTAGAAGGTATAAGTTCAAGTCCTCTTTTTTTTTTTTTTTGTGGAGCGGGCCGAACGCCTCAGTAGTAGAATAGATGCATCTATGGTTTGTGTCATTTGACCCCTCGCAATGTACATATTATTCTGGTTCGGACCATACGACCTCCGCATAAATCGTGCGTGATAATACTCAGAGCCTAATTATACTTGATATTATTTTATGGCTTGAGAAGTTAAAATTATTTAATAATATAAATTAACTTGGGATTTATTATAAATGAACGAATTATTTATTGTGCTTGTTATTGAGTTATTATTACTATTTACATAACCCATGCTTATTTAGATTTCATGGCCCGTAGTAAGGTCGATGTCGACCCCTCGTTATTACTTCTTCGAGGTTAGAATCAAATAGATACTTACTGGGTATATGTTGTTTATGTACTCATGCTACACTTCTGCACCAATCATCAGGATCTGAGGCATGTGCATCTGGCGGTCATATCAGCGCACACTCCCGTTACCCCAAGGCCTAATAGTGAGCTGCTTCCTGAGCCGTCCTGCAGCACCAAGAGTCTCTCTTTTGCATCTATATTCCATCTACTTTTATTTCAGATAGTAATTAGAGTTTTGTATATTCTACGAATTAATTATACACTTGTGATATTGGGTTTTGAAATATATAGTAATATACTTTATGGTTTTGGAGTATTTATGTCACAATGTTTGTTCATTCATTGGTCTTCGTTTTATTTTATTAAATTTTTCTACTCCTCATCCTCTTAATAAATTGAATTCAATTACTGTTAAACTTTATGAAAAAGAGCAATTACATGATTACTTCAACTTTGGGTTGAGCGATATTGGCTGTCATTACAACCTATAAGAGAAATTGGGTCATGGCAAGCTTACACCCTCATCCATGTACTGTGACGACCCAAAGGGTCATCACTTATTTTATTAATAATTTCGAGCTTCTGAGGCCTTGAAAACCTCATTCTATGTTGCCTCGATTGACGTGCACGATCCGAGCATGTAGCCGGAAAGATCTTGTGATAGAAAATATGAATTCTATGAGAAATTTGGATAAAAATGATATTAATATTGATATGGTTGACTTCGGTCAACATTTTTGGTAAACGGATCCGGACCCGAGATTTGATGGTCCCGAGAGGTCCGTAGGAAAATATGGGACTTGGACATGCGTCCGGAGTCGAATTCCGAGGCCTAGAGCCCGAGTTATGAATTTTTATGTGAAATTGTTTTTGATGCAATTATTAAAGGAAATAAATTAATTGACCTTGGTATCGGGCTCGTATTTTGGTTCCGACGCCCAGTACAAGTCTTAAATATTATATATGTGATTTCTGTAAAGTTTGGTGACATTTGGATGTCGTTTGAGATGTTTTGGACCTTGAGTCCCAAGTTTGAAAGTTTTGAAAACTAAAGGTATGAAAATCATGCATTTGAGGCTTGATTTGATGAAAACGAGGTGATATTGGCGACGTGATCGCACGAACAAGTTTATAATGTGTTTTTGAGGATATGTGCATATTTGGTTTGGAGCCCCGAGGGCTCGGGTGAACTTTGGATAGGCCACGAGATCAATTTTTCATGTTAGAAGTTGCTGTCTGCAAGTCTGCAGAGTTCGCAAATGCGAACAATAGTTCGCAAATGCGAACTCCCCACTATTCTGCAGAGTTCGCAAATGCGAACAATAGTTCGCAAATGCGAACTCCCCCTATTGTATCTGTGTTCGCAAATGCGAACAATAGTTCGCAAATGCGAACTTGACCCTTCTGTGCCTGTGTTCGCAAATGCGAGCTATAGTTCGCAAATGCGAACTGGCCACTATTCCGCCTGGGTTCGCAAACGCGAACAATAGTTCGCAAATGCGAACCTCCCCATATTTAGCCTGTGTTCGCAATTGCGAACAATAGTTCGCAAATGCGAACTTCCCAGCTTTGCCTTGGCTTCGCAAATGCGAAGAAATGTTCGCAAATGCGAACTTCCCACCCTTAGCTTATTTTTCAAACTCCGGAAATTGGTCGGGGTTCGCAATTGCGAACCCATGTTCGCAAATGCGAACACAGAGACCTGAAAAACACGGATTTCAGTTATTTCTTCACATTTTTACAAAACCAAAACACCCATTTGCGATTCTTCAAGGATTTCTTCTTCATCAAATCGATTGTAAGTCACTTTTTTACTTAATTCTTTCAATTCCTAACATCATTAAACATGTTTTTCATTAGAAATCAAATGTTTTCATGGTAAAATTCTTGTTTTTGTTAGAAAATAGGGTTTTTCATAAATTGGGGAATTGGACCTCGAATTGAGGTCCGATTTTGAAACAAATCATATATATGAACTCATGGGGGAATGGGTAACCGGATTTTAGTCATAACCCCGAATTCCGACCATGTGGGCCCGGGGTTGAAATTTACTATTCATGGCAGAATGTTGTAAAAGTTGTATTTGGTCTTAAGAATTAGTTTGTTGAGTAAAATTGATGATATTAAATCAATTGTGTATAGATACGGTTGAATTGGATCCAAATTGAAAGAAAAGACATATCCACGGATTGAATTGTTCATAAGCACTCGAGGTAAGTGTTTGTTCTATCCTAGCTTGAGGGAATAGGATTATGTGTTATGTGTTATGTGATCGAGTGCGGTGTATGGGCTGTGGTGACGAGCATCCATACACTGGCGTCTAGTATGACCGTGAGTCGTTGGAAAATGATTATTTGAGATATATTACAGATGAATTGTTATTGTTCTTCCTTGTTGGGACTTGTTGTGAAGAAAATTATTGATTGCCCTTGATGGGACGGTTTATGAATTATTGTTTCTTTCTTTGCCCTTAACCTGTGATTGTTATTTGGGTGAGGAAGAGAGATAATGCACGAAGGGTGATGCCGTGCCATGTTTATTTATTTATGCACGAAGGTTAATGCCGTGCCATGTTTATTATTGATTATGCACGAAGGATCATGCCGTGCCCTATTATTGATTATGCACGAAGGATCATGCCGTGCCCTGTTATTGAACCATGTACGAAGGATCATGTCGTACTATGGATGTGAGGATGAGAGTAAAAGCACGAAGGGTGATGCCGTGCAATTGCTTGCTATTCCTTGATTTGATATTACTTGTTTTTCCATTATATTTTATTTGGGTGATGCCGTGCAACTATTTGCCATTCCTTGACTTGATATTACTTGTGTTTTCTATTATACCTTGTTTTCTTTGTGAACTTATTTGATTGTTCTTTGGGTGAGGAAGAGTGATAATGCACGAAGGGTGATGCCGTGCCATGTTTATTTATTGATTATGCACGAAGGATCATGCCGTGCCTTGTTATTGAACCATGTACGAAGGATCATGCCGTACTATGGATGTGAGGATGAGAGTAAAAGCACGAAGGGTGATGCCGTGCAATTGTTTGCTATTTCTTCAATTGATATTACTGGTGTTTACATTACACTTTGTTTTTCCTTATGAAATTATTAACTGTGGTTAATTGTTGAATTCTTTAAGATATTCCTTATTGTGTTAATACTTGATTATTTCTTGTTATTTTGTGGTACACATATATATATATTGAATTGCACAGGTTATGTGGGTGTCTGGTCCTAGGCTTGTCACTACTTCGCCGGGATAGGCCAGGCACTTACCAGCACATGGGGTCGGTTGTGTTGATGCTACACTTCTGTGCGTTTTTGCACAGGTCCAGGTTACGATCAGGAGCAGCAGCAGCAGTAAATAGATTGCGTGGGAGTTGATCACATTTGAGACCGAGGTAGCTTGCAGACGTCCGCAGGCCCGGCGTCTCTTTCTTTATTTATGATAATAGTTGTAGTCTCATTGTTCCGAGACAAACAGAATTATGTTATATTTCCTTCAGACTTTTATGTGTAGTATTCCATAGTAGTTTGTGAGTTGGTGACTCCAAGTCTTGGGTAGAGGATTTCAGTATGATTTTTACCTTGTGATTTGTTATTTCCATTTCGATAAAGTATTCCGCATTTATTTAGTTAAAATTGTGTTAAAAACAGGATAGTATGAATACAATGGCTTGCCTAGCTACCACGAGTAGGCGCCATCACGATCCCGATATTGGGGGAAAATCCGGGTCGTGACAGTTGGTATCAGAGCTCTAGGTTACATAGGTCTCACCACTCACGAACAAGCTTAGTAGAGTTTGAGAGGTAGGTACGGAGACGTCTGTACTTGTCCTCCATAGTCTATTGAGTTAGGAAAGAGTCTCTTATTTGTTCTTTCTTATCGTGCGAATTTGTTCTTCAAAGTGTTAAGTTAAATTTCCACTCTTGTCTTCCCACGAATGGCGTAGTCACGTACCGCTTATCCAGCCGAACAATGGCACAGGCTGGTGATAGATCAACTATGCCTTCAAAAGTTTTACGGAGGACAGATAGGTTTCACCAAAGTCTTCGCTGCCACCTTCAGCGGTGCATCTTTTGAGAACCCACGAGATTGTGCTTGACAGTTCTTATGAGGAATTACAGAACGTGGGAATAGTCGAATGCGAGGAGTTCATTTTACTGTGCTACAGAAGGCACACAGAAATAGTGGGAAGATAATGTATTTACCACATCGGTTATGGTCCCAACGGAAGATGCAATTATATCAGGAGATCACCTAATAAATCGTGTTGGGTTTCAACGGACCTTGACGTCCGGTCGATGTGTTGGAGTTGTGAAGGACAAATATGATGAGTTGTTGGAATGTATATATATGGTATGGACAGTTCCTCCAAATAATTTATACATATTTAAGGTTGGTTCTTTTCAGGGGGTAAGAATCGCCCGCAGAGAATGACGAAGAGTATATGAGTAAATGGGGTAGCTCAGCAGTGTTAAGCCAACATAGCAAAAGAGAAAATTGGCCGTCGATGTTTGTGACAAGCCTACGAAGAGGGCAAGCCGGCCAACGCAACGCTATCTACTAAACTCTATTTTTAGAAAATGTTATGAAGACGTCACCCCGAGATTCTCTGCAATATGTGGTATGTGCGATCTGAACGGTTGTACCAGGTCACAATGACTGTGTCCGAATATATATTGCCATGAGCAATAAGTTAACTGATCCTTAAAGGAATTGTTGTGAATGTGGAATATTGGAGAAATACAATTTTAGGAAAGCACTCAGGCTACACGCTCCATTGCAGTTAATAATTATCCTACCTGGCCAGCCAGATGTAGAGGTTATGATGTTAGAGGTGGAGACCCGGCCATTGATATAATTTTTATGATATGAGGGAGGTCACTACACCAAATGTGGTCATCACACGTATAATTCAGATTTGTTTTAGACAGAATAATTTTTCCCTTAATTTAATTTGGTTTTTTTAAAGAAAATTTAGGCGAGTCCTTTTAACATGCTCCATTCATGAGCGAGTATCGTAATCATCAAACCTACTTAGGGAAATACTCACGTTGAGATATTACATGAGGATAGACATCCCTATTATTAAGTGTTAGTCACTAAAATATCCATGAGGCTAAGAGTGACTTTATATTACTTATTACAATGGGTTTTGATATAATTTTCGGGATAACTAATTTTAATCGTTAATTGTGCTCCCTATCAGTATGAGGGCTTATTTTATGTCATGATTATCTTTGACGGACAATTATTGAAAGGAAGAAAGAAAGGAAATGAAAAATTTCGGATGATATGATGTGCAAGCACTGTGATTCAGAGTTGAGGATGAGATCCTCCAATTTTTGGCATAATGTGAAATATTTCTAAGCCGAGCTTCAAGCTGCGGTGGATATCATATGAGGACTGGGCCCTGGTAGTAAGAGTTTATGTGTTTAAAATTCTTCTTTTATGAAATTAATATTTTCGTATTGCATTCGTAAATAAGAGTCATGCCCGTTAGGACTATTTGACAATTCTTGTATAGTTTCGTTCATATTTAGCCATTTCTATTTTGAAACCGTTGAGCTTAGCCCTTGAGACGAGCACCAGGTAAGGATAAATATGACGCATTAATTCGGGAAAATAATCACGAGGTCACGATACCTCATTCTGAGTAAAGTGGGATTTGTAGAATAAGGTATTTGATAACATGGTTAATTGACAATGTTGTAATTTAAGAACAACTCTTATGGCCAGACTTCAGAGTCATGAATATGTGCATACGCATGAGGTGTTCGTGCCTTATTTAGACTTGTTCGTTGTAGTCTTCATTGTTTCCATATTGACCTACTCCTGCAGTTAGGAGGAGCATGCACAACATCTCAGAGTGGCCTTACAGACTCTGAAAGATAGCCAGCTATATGCAAAATTTTCAAAGTGTGAATTTTGGCTAAGTTCGGTTGCATTCCTGGGTCATATTGTGACGGCAGCAGGTATTCAGGTTGATCCGAAGAAAATTGAGGCAGTCAAGAGCTGGCCTAGACCGACATCAACCGCAGATATTCGGAGTTTCTTGGGGTTAGCGGGCTATTATCGCCGATTCGTAGAAGGATTTTCGTCTATTGCAACCCCACTGACCAGATTGACCCAGAAGGGTGTTCAATTTGAATGGTCCGATGAATGTGAGGCGAGCTTTCAAAAGCTCAAGACAACCTTGACCACAGCACCGGTATTGGTTTTACCCACAGGTACGGGACCTTACACTGCTTATTGTGATGCTTCCCGTATTGGGCTTGGTGCAGTGTTAATGCAGGATGGCAATGTTATTGCCTATGCTTCGAGGCAGTCGAAGATTCATGAGAAGAACTATCCAGTGCATGATCTAGAATTGGCGGCGATTATTCACGCATTGAAGATCTGGAGGCATTATTTGTATGGTGTAGCATGTGAAGTATACACCGATCATAAGAGTCTTCGGTATTTGTTTAAGCAGAAAGAGTTGAATATGAGGCAGAGAAGGTGGCTAGAGTTGCTAAAAGACTATGATGTTACTATTTTATATCACCCAGGTAAGGCCAATGTGGTGGCCGATGCATTGAGTAGAAAGTCTGCCAGCATGGGTAGTCTTGCATATATTCCGGTCAGTCAGAGACCATTTGCTCTAGACGTCCAGGCATTAGCTAACCGGTTCGTGAGATTAGACATTTCTGAGCCTAGCAGAGTGTTAGCCTGCACGGTCGCTCGTTCTTCCTTATTTGAGCGTATCCGTGAGAGGCAATTTGATGATCCTCATTTGCGTGAGTTGAGAGATACAGTACAGCGGGGAGGCACCACACAGGTAAATCTAGATGATGATGGGATATTGAAATTGCAGGGTCGAGTTTGTGTGCCCAATGTCGAAGGAATTCGAGAGTTAATCTTAGCGGAGGCCCACAGTTCACGGTATTCTATTCACCCAGGTGCCGCGAAGATGTACCAGGACTTACGTCAGCACTATTGGTGGCGCAGAATGAAGAAAGATATCGTTGCGTATATCGTTCGGTGTTTAAATTGTCAGCAGGTGAAATATGAGCACCAGAGACCTGGTGGTGTATTCCAGAGGATTGAAATTCCCGAGTGGAAATGGGAGCGGACCACTATGGGCTTCGTTACTGGACTTCCTTTGACTCGGAGGAAATTTGATGCTATTTGGGTCATTGTTGATAGGCTGACCAAATCAGCACACTTTATTCCAGTGTCTGTCTCCTATTCGTCGGAGAGGTTAGCGGAGGTTTACATTAGGGAGATTGTCCGTCTCCATGGGGTGCCAGTATCTATTATCTCTGATCGGGGTACGCAGTTTACCTCGCGGTTCTGGAGAGCGGTCCAGCAGGAGTTAGGCACCCAGGTTCAGTTGAGTACAACATTTCATCCTCGGACGGATGGCCAGTCCGAGAGGACTATTCAGATTCTAGAGGACATGCTTCGAGCCTGTGTTATTGATTTCGGAGGCTCGTGGGACCAGTTTCTACCATTAGCAGAGTACGCCTACAATAACAGTTACCAATCTAGCATCCAGATGGCCCCGTATGAGGCGTTGTATGGTAGGCGATGTCGATCACCAGTTGGATGGTTTGAACCGGGAGAGGCTCGGTTGTTAGGTACAGACTTAGTTCAGGAGGCCTTGGATAAGGTCAAGACTATTCGGGAGAGATTGCGTTCAGCTCAGTCTAGGCAAAAGACTTATGCGGATCGTAAGGTTCGAGATGTAGATTTCATGGTTGGTGAACGAGTATTGCTCCGAGTGTCGCCTATGAAGGGCGTGATGAGGTTTGGGAAGAAGGGCAAGCTCAGCCCTAGGTATATTGGTCCATTTGAGATTCTAGACAGAGTGGGAGGGGTGGCTTACGGATTAGCTTTGCCGCCTAGCTTATCAGCCGTGCATCCAGTTTTTCACGTATCTATGCTTCGGAGATACCACGGCGATCCCACACATGTGTTAGACTTCAGTACTGTCCAATTGGACAATGATTTATCCTACGAGGAGGAGCCGGTGGCTATTCTAGACCGACAGGTTCGACAGCTGAGGTCGAAGAGTTATCCTTCTGTGCGTGTTCAGTGGAGAGGTCAGCCTCCTGAGGCATCGACCTGGGAGTCCGAGTCTGATATGCGGAGCCGCTACCCACACTTGTTTCCTGACTCGGGTACTTCTTCTTTTGTCCGTTCGAGGACGAACGGTTGTTTTAGAGGTGGAGATTGTGACGACCCAAAGGGTCATCACTTATTTAATTAATCATTTCGAGCTTCTGAGGCCTTGAAAACCTCATTCTATGTTGCCTCGATTGACGTGCACGATCCGAGCATGTAGCCGGAAAGATTTTGTGATAGAAAATATGAATTCTATGAGAAATTTGGATAAAAATGATATTAATATTGATATGGTTGACTTCGGTCAACATTTTTGGTAAACGGATCCGGACCCGAGATTTGATGGTCCCGAGAGGTCCGTAGGAAAATATGGGACTTGGACATGCGTCCGGAGTCGAATTCCGAGGCCTAGAGCCCGAGTTATGAATTTTTATGTGAAATTGTTTTTGATGCAATTATTAAAGGAAATAAATTAATTGACCTTGGTATCGGGCTCGTATTTTGGTTCCGACGCCCGGTACAAGTCTTAAATATTATATATGTGATTTCTGTAAAGTTTGGTGACATTTGGATGTCGTTTGAGATGTTTTGGACCTTGAGTCCCAAGTTTGAAAGTTTTGAAAACTAAAGGTATGAAAATCATGCATTTGAGGCTTGATTTGATGAAAACAAGGTGATATTGGCGACATGATCGCACGAACAAGTTCATAATGTGTTTTTGAGGATATGTGCATATTTGGTTTGGAGCCCCGAGGGCTCGGGTGAACTTTGGATAGGCCACGAGATCAATTTTTCATGTTAGAAGTTGCTGTCAGCAACTAGTCTGCAGAGTTCGCAAATGCGAACAATAGTTCGCAAATGCGAACTCCCCACTATTCTGCAGAGTTCGCAAATGCGAACAATAGTTCGCAAATGCGAACTCCCCCTATTGTGTCTGTGTTCGCAAATGCGAACTTGACCCTTCTGTGCCTGTGTTCGCAAATGCGAGCTATAGTTCGCAAATGCGAACTGGCCACTATTCTGCCTGGGTTCGCAAATGCGAACAATAGTTCGCAAATGCGAACCTCCCCATATTTAGCCTGTGTTCGCAATTGCGAACAATAGTTCGCAAATGCGAACTTCCCAGCTTTGCCTTGGCTTCGCAAATGCGAAGAAATGTTCGCAAATGCGAACTTCCCACCCTTAGCTTATTTTTCAAACTCCAGAAATTGGTCGGGGTTCGCAATTGCGAACCCATGTTCGCAAATGCGAACACAGAGACCTGAAAAACACGGATTTCAGTCATTTCTTCACATTTTTACAAAACCAAAACACCCATTTGCGATTCTTCAAGGATTTCTTCTTCATCAAATCGATTGTAAGTCACTTTTTTACTTAATTCTTTCAATTCCTAACATCATTAAACATGTTTTTCATTAGAAATCAAATGTTTTCATGGTAAAATTCTTGTTTTTGTTAGAAAATAGGGTTTTTCATAAATTGGGGAATTGGACCTCGAATTGAGGTCCGATTTTGAAACAAATTATATATATGAACTCGTGGGGGGATGGGTAACCGGATTTTGGTCCTAACCCCGAATTCCGACCATGTGGGCCCGGGGTTGAAATTCACTATTCCGGGCAGAATGTTGTAAAAGTTGTATTTGGTCTTAAGAATTAGTTTGTTGAGTAAAATTGATGATATTAAATCAATTGTGTATAGATACGGTTGAATTGGATCCAAATTGAAAGAAAAGACATATCCACGGATTGAATTGTTCATAAGCACTCGAGGTAAGTGTTTGTTCTATCCTAGCTTGAGGGAATATGATTATGTGTTATGTGTTATGTGATCGAGTGCGGTGTATGGGTTGTGGTGACGAGCATCCATACACTGGCGTCTAGTATGACCGTGAGTCGTTGGAAAATGATTATTTGAGATATATTACAGATGAATTGTTATTGTTCTCCCTTGTTGGGACTTGTTGTGAAGAAAATTATTGATTGCCCTTGACGGGACGGTTTATGAATTACTGTTTCTTTCTTTGCCCTTAACTGTGATTGTTATTTGGGCGAGGAAGAGAGATAATGCACGAAGGGTGATGCCGTGCCATGTTTATTATTGATTATGCACGAAGGATCATGCCGTGCCATGTTTATTATTGATTATGCACGAAGGATCATGCCGTGCCCTATTATTGATTATGCACGGAGGATCATGCCGTGCCCTATTATTGAACCATGTACGAAGGATCATGCCGTACTATGGATGTGAGGATGAGAGTAAAAGCACGAAGGGTGATGCCGTGCAATTGCTTGCTATTCCTTGATTTGATATTACTTGTTTTTCCATTATATTTTATTTGGGTGATGCCGTGCAACTATTTGCCATTCCTTGACTTGATATTACTTGTGTTTTCTATTATACCTTGTTTTCTTTGTGAACTTATTTGATTGTTCTTTGGGTGAGGAAGAGTGATAATGCACGAAGGGTGATGCCGTGCCATGTTTATTTATTGATTATGCACGAAGGATCATGCCGTGCCCTGTTATTGAACCATGTACGAAGGATCATGCCGTACTATGGATGTGAGGATGAGAGTAAAAGCACGAAGGGTGATGCCGTGCAACTGTCTGCTATTTCTTCAATTGATATTACTTGTGTTTACATTACACTTTGTTTTTCCTTGTGAAATTATTAACCGTGGTTAATTGTTGAATTCTTTAAGATATTCCTTATTGTGTTAATACTTGATTATTTCTTGTTATTTTGTGGTACACATATATATATATTGAATTGCACGGGGTTATGTGGGTGTCTGGTCCTAGGCTTGTCACTACTTCGCCGGGATAGGCCAGGCACTTACCAGCACATGGGGTCGGTTGTGCTGATGCTACACTTCTGTGCGTTTTTGCACAGGTCCAGGTTACGATCAGGAGCAGCAGCAGCAGTAAATAGATTGCGTGGGAGTTGATCACATTTGAGACCGAGGTAGCTTGCAGACGTCCGCAGGCCCGGCGTCTCTTTCTTTATTTATGATAATAGTTGTAGTCTCATTGTTCCGAGACAAACAGAATTATGTTATATTTCCTTCAGACTTTTATGTGTAGTATTCCATAGTAGTTTGTGAGTTGGTGACTCCAAGTCTTGGGTAGAGGATTTCAATATGATTTTTACCTTGTGATTTGTTATTTCCATTTCGATAAAGTATTCCGCATTTATTTAGTTAAAATTGTGTTAAAAACAGGATAGTATGAATACAGTGGCTTGCAGCTCAATTGGTGAGAGGTGAGGGAGTAAAATCCCTGAAAAGCCTTGGGTCTTAGGTTCGATTCCCAGTAGCTGCAGCTATGCGTGGAATGCTCCTATACCCAAGGGTAACAATTCCTTAGGCTGCGTGTCACTGTTGTGTGTTCGGTGGCACGGCCGGCATCGCCGCTGCTGTGTGTTCGGCGGGATGTTACAAAAGGGCCATGGTAGTGACCAAAAAAATTGTTTTTTATATCTTATTATTATATGATGAATATGATAGTAAAGTAAGAAGATTAGACGGAATATCATAAGAAAAATAGCGATACATGAAATAATGATAACATATCTACTAGACAAAATGGCAGATAATTGGGGTCGTAGGTTCGATTCCCAGTAGCTGCAGCTATGCGTGGAATGCTCCTATACCCAAGGGTAACAATTCCTTAGGCTGCGTGTCACTGCTGTGTGTTCGGTGGCACGGCCGGCATCGCCGCTGCTGTGTGTTCGGCGGGATGTTACATGTACTATGACCACAATGACTGTGTTATTACTTAGCCTATTGCAATTTCGTTGTCCATTCATGATTGAGACCCATCTAATTAATAGGTTTGTCTAGCAAGACCATAAATGCTAGATCCGTATTTTTGATACACACATGTATCTAAGTGATATGTGTTTTTACTTTAATTTTTAATTACTTACTTTGATATAGACATTGAATGCAATTATGTATATTTACCTAATATCCACCCATAATTTATGCACTTCCTTTCCAAAAAGTCATATGTATAAGAATGTAAAAAGGTACTAGTATGTTTTATTTTTCATTCATATAAAAATAATAATAAGTTTAACATAACACCAAAAATTGTGAAATCTTACCATAAGATCAAGAACATTAGTAAGTGATAACCATGAAAAAATAACAAATTAAATGATCATCAGGTACATTATTTGGAAAACTTTGATTTAAAGTTTGATCTCTAGTCAGTAATATTATTAGGATAACACTCATGTTAGAACAAATAAAATTAAATCAGTGGATCAACAAAAGAATAAACGGGAAAGTATATATTGGCTATATTTAATTAAGTTTCACAAGGCAACTTAATTTATAAATTTTTATTTGAATAAAACCTATACTCCCTACTTAAATTGTAGACATCATAAATTCTACTTACTCGTCTACAACCCCACAAATAAAATAGAAAATCTCACAAAAAGAAATAGCGATTCACTCCTTGATTGATTTAAACCAGTAGATTTGTGCAGTCAGTTAAATGGTTTGATGTGTTCCAAAATACCACTGCAGTAAAATTCGTATATTGAAGTTTTAAAAATGTGTATATTTTATGTAGATCTTGTTCGACTATTTTTTGGTC
Source organism: Nicotiana noctiflora (assembly GCA_032618575.1). Taxonomy (NCBI): domain Eukaryota; kingdom Viridiplantae; phylum Streptophyta; class Magnoliopsida; order Solanales; family Solanaceae; genus Nicotiana; species Nicotiana noctiflora. Next base: position 191,239 of record JASVEL010013826.1, read on the forward strand.
TATCTATATGACATTAAATTAATCATAATGATCCCGTAACACTACATATGAAAGCTATTTATTTTTTGACAAGCAGAAACCTTCGATTTGGTTAGATAACATTCGATTGGATCAATATTTTTTCTTAGACGAGTGAGTCTTGCTTGAGAGTAGAACATCAAGCTGAAGGGTTTAAGTCAAGTGAAACACTTTTAAAAAAAAAATTATTTGGCAAAACTCTTTGTTTAAATGTTTTATTTTAAGTGACAAAACTGTTGGTCCTCTTGATTGGGTTTGGGGGAGAGGAAAAAATGGAAAAGAAAAAAGCCTTGATGGGGTCGAGCCATCTCTAATCCTAATACCAAATTTTATATCAAAATAATGTAATACCAAATTACTTCAATCATTACACTATTTTTTTACACCAAAAAAATATATTTCTTCTCTCTCTTCTACTATTTAAATTTTATTTTTTATTTCCTTCAAACATTAGATATCTTACATTAGTATTTTTCATTTTTAAATAATGGTTATATTTCTTTTTATACAATTATAATAATAATAAAAATAACTTATAATTTTATATAAATATAATATATATACAAAAATTAATATATCAAGAAAATAGGATATAAAATTAAAATTAAAAGATATTAATATAAAAATTAATTATATACGCAATATATGATAAATTAAAAATCCAAAAAAATAAATAAAAAGATGAATAAAATAATAATAAATTAAATTTGGTGCTGATGAATGTAATGTGCAAGATTTGATGTTCCATTGGAGCGAAAAAATAATAAATTAAAATTTGGTGCAAAAAATAAGGCTAACTCTATTTTTTGCACCAATTTCACTCTAAAATGGTGCAACACCAAATTTACTCCAACCATTACACAATTTTTTACACATTCTCTCTCTTCTATATTATATTATTATCTTCTATTTACTTTTTATTTTTTATTTCCTTCAAACTAGTACTATCTTTTTTCTTTTTTCCATATTCACTATATATAATTCACATTCACCAATTATATAATCATTTATTTCAAAATTATTTTAAAGGATAAATTAGTAAAATTATTGATAAAAGATAACTAAATAAATATTACATAATAGTCAAATTTAATTGAAGTACCATATAAATATTAAATTTTAGCCTCTATTCTCCCATAAATGTTCGATTAATGCATTACAAAGTGCGAAATGCATCTTTATCCTTAATTTTATTGTGTCGAATTAAAAATTGTTCAAATCGGTGATCTTCATCCCTAGATTTTAGTTTTCACTTTTTATTATCTTAAATTTGTATTTTCATTTTTAAATAATGGTTATATTTCTTTTTATACAATTATAATAATAATAAAATTAACTTATAATTTTATATAAATATAGTATATACAAAAAATAGGATATAAAATTAAAATTATAAAGATCTTAATATAAAAATTAATTATATACACAATATATGATAAATTAACAGTCCAAAAATATAAAAAAAAGAGTGAATAAAATAATATTAAACCAAATATAGATTATTCATGCTCTATAATACCGCAAGAAATATTGTAGCATTAGAGATCATAAGTGCAGTAGATTTTACGCTAATTAAGACAAAAATTCTAAGTTTTTTCTGTTTTCTAAAAGGTTTGAGTTTTGGTTGATTATGCCCAGGAAACTGGGGAAGTTCAAATCTGCAGGGCGGGATTTTCTGCCCCCGCTTTTCTGGATCTACTATTCAACCGGGAGATTAAACAATCTCAAGCTGGTATAAAACAATTTCTTCTGATCAACATTTCACTTTCGGTTCCACTGCAGTATGATCAAAACCAGATTCTGATTCTCGGAACAAAGGTAATTCTCGATTATCTGTACATTGCTATAGATACATCTTCTGAAGTTTCAAATGCTTCAAAATGCGCAGCTATCTTATGGTATTGATTATTGAACATATATTCCAACTGTTTTTACGTGATAGCTACGCTGATTTATCCGCTAACTGTATTATAACTTGCAGTAATTATTTACATTTCGTCTGTGTTTCATGAAGTGATAAAGCTAAGTATGAGTACTTGCAGTATCCGCGTGAAAGACTAGTAGTTTAGATTTGATGATTTGATCCAGACTGAATTACTTAGTAATTTGCATTTTCTAACTTATTGCGTTATGAAGCTGATCCTTTACATGAATGCTACTAAGTTCAAACTTCCAATTTTGGTTATAGATCATGCCTATTTTAGAATAGGGTACTTACTTTACTTTTTTTAAATACCTACAACACATAGTTTTGCCCTGCAAGCTTACTGAGAACTGCAAACGCATTTTTATAGGTCGTCATGACTCTGACCTTGCTTATAGAAGATGACCCTTCCAGCAGAGAAACAAAATGATTCTATAGTTAAAACACATCCTACCTTCTTGATCCTCTGATTTTTCCTTTTTCTCAAAGAACTGTCACAATTGAGATTAAAAACTATAATTAATTTGAGATCCCTAGGATCTAATAGCATGGTTAGATGGGGAAACCTGGTTATCTCTTTTCAAGTATTGCATTTCTACTGAAACACTATATAAATTCTAGACAAGATTGAACTGTGAATATTCTTCACAAGAATTGTGAGACTGTAAAGAAGAACATTCACTGGGGGAAGATTGAATGCAGTTATTTATCCGCTGTCCTCATGCATAGTCAAACTTTGGATTGTTGGAAACATATTATTGGAGAAACTTAGGAAACTTAGGCTTTCTGCAGTGGTGGTACTAAATCACTAAGACGTTAATATGGTTTATTAGCAAGACAACCTCAAGAGAAAGAGATGGAGTTGCCTAAGAATTCAGCTGCTACTTAATGATATAGCTGGTCTACCTGTGATTTAGTTATAACATTATCAAGAAGGTTAATTCAAGAGAAGAAATAGGCCATTAGAAAAGGTTTTGACACTTGAATCGTGATATACCTAGCAGGTGTGTCGTTAAGTATGATAGATTTACATTCTTCAAAAGTAAAGGTTCAATTGAGTGGAGGAACCAGCATAAACAACTCAAAAGGAAGGTCATACTTACAGTATAAAAACAGAATAAGAAATAGTAGTAAAATAGGGGTTCACACTGTTGTGGGAGCTTGTTGATTAGCGTTACTGGTAACTGGTGAGTGGTGATGTCAGCTGCTGAATTTTCTCTTCTTCAGCCTGTAGCAGAAGGAAGTAGGATTAAGTCACAGTTACTGTTGGTGTGCTTCTATGTGAATAGGTTGTGATAAAATGACATAATAAAGTCTAACACTCCGAAGATAACAATTAAAGCTTGGAACAGTGGATCCTGGAATCAGTGGATGGCTTTTGACATGTTTCTCCTGTTGTGGCTATGCTTTCCAGAAACAAACCTGTCAGGCACAATCCTTTCTCTCCTGTCGTCCTGTTTAACTATCTTTGACATGCAACTTTCGGAAAAAGTTCTGCTGCTGTTGTTGGCTAATTTCCATTGACAAAGCTTCTTTAGTGAAATTGTGCTCTTGTTTTTATCTTCTCATTTTTTATCTTATTATTCCATCTATTATACTTGCACAGGTCAGTTACTTTCTCATGGTCTCTTACCTTTTGTTCTATATCAAAATGGATTATTCTTCGTTATCTATTAACGTATGTATAAAAAAACTAGCATAATGAACAGCACAAAAGAAGGGAATTTTTTATTGAATAGCATACCAGCACAAGAAGAAGGGAGATAAAGTAAAAACTAAACTCATAGCCTTCATCTCGTCAACAAAAGAGATGGGAAAACTCAAAATCTGGTCATCATCTTCTTAACAAGGAAAATAAAACCATGGCCTTATCTGAACCAGCATAACTTCCAGAGTAGTCTGAATTTTTATTCATTTTGAGATAAACCACTGCAAGGTTCATCCTCAAGAGCCCTTAAGCTAGGACAAGGACTACTAAGCTGCATGTCAGTGATCATTTGGCGAAGTTCTGAAGCTTCTTTCTTGAGTTGAGCATTTTCTTCAAGTACTTGGTCCTGGCGCTCAGAAGCATGATTTAGTTTGTCCAGGAGCTGGTGATTCTCATTTCGGAGCCAGACAACCTGTGCCCAAAGCTCGTCTAGGTGCCTTTGCTTGCGCATGCGTGATCTCCGTGCGGACTCTCTATTAGATATCATTCTTCTCTGTTTCCGTTCATTTATTAGATTCACCTGTTGCTCATCAGCTTCGTCTGATGTAGAGTTACTGTTGAAGCATGTTAGTTGTGGATTGAACTCTTGAACTTGAGGGGTGATCTGAAGATGATACAAAGGGTTCAAGAGCCTGTTAAGTTGAAATGTGGATGCGTTGTAGTTAGTGCTGGATTGAGATGGGTATTGAGTTGAATTCGAAGGAAGTACACAATAGAAGTCTGTGACATCAGTGGGTTGCATGGCTTAAAAGTGTATGAGTTTATTTGGAATTAGATCTTAATGGAGGGTCAAGCAAAAGAAGTTGGTTTTGAATTTTGAAGGGCGAATGGTAACGTGAGCAGGAGGGGGACTTCTTATAGGATTGGGAAAAAGTTAGATGGTCCCATATTCTATCAATTAGGTACAGTAAAGTTCCTTGAAAATGAAATCATCAGAATATAATCCTGAAACACTGCATATGCTAATATCTGATGGTCATATGAACATATATGTTTTACTTAATCTGCTATATGGACACATACCCGGCATGAAGGGTCCTCCAGGCAAACCAACTCAGCATTATTGCAAGGCCAATTGAATCCATGATTTTTTCACTCTATGATGATTTTTGAGAACAATGGCCGATGATGTAAAAAATAGGAAAATGAGGTTTTGGAAAGCAAGCCATATTCTATAAGTGGAAAGATCATACACTTAATAAGTTGATGACTCAACAACCACAACATGATTTAAAAATGGAACATAATATGGTGCATAGCTACTCCTATACATAACAGGACTGAGGTCTACAATCACTTAGGGGAATTTAGGGGTGAATATGAGGTGCATTATATGTTGCCTTAGTCGCAGTAAAAATACTACATTGTCATCAGTGATTGGTAATTTTCTGCAGAGTTAGTTATATCCTCTTCCTTTATTATATGTGGTAAAGATGGAGTGAGGTGCAACAAATGTGATTGGATATCCAACCTAATGGTATGACATCTAATCCAAGTAGATCTAAATTCACTAATCGAAAGAGAATCTTCCATTGTTTTGTAAAGTAAGAAAAAAGAACTTATTATCAAGATATAAATGTTACTCGGACTCTTCACAAATATTGTCGGGTAAATAGTGTATTTCGGAGGATCCGACACGGATGTGCCAGTATTTTGGAGAGTCCGAGCAACATAGATTCAAAGCGTTCATGAAATCAGATTTCGCAGTATCTAGCTGCTTGATTTGTTTAAAATAACTAGTGACTCCTATTGCTTCGTGCATCATTCTATTCTTAAGAAACTCTTGGTCAGGATTGACGAATTTAAATAAACACATTGAGCTTCCCAGGTTTGCAAGACTAAAGTTATCTAATGACCAGTAAGAGTAGGATTAATAAGTTTCACGGAAAAGATAAATAACCATAACTAAAGCTTATTAAAATTCGAGGGTGATGTAATGCTTTGCTCCAAATTTCTTGTAGAGTTATTTATGATCTCAACAAGAACTTGCCTTTGTGATTTTGCAGCAATCGATAACTGCATTTTCCTCTGGCTTCTGTTTCTTGGAGGTAAAAATTTTGCTCAGCTGGACACTGGCACAGTGTCCTGTAATATACAAAAATTAGGTCTCATATTAACCACAATTTGGATTTACTTGTGCGGTTAAAGTCATACTTTTCGGTTGGTGGTGGAAGGAAGAGGTGGTAAGATATGGATTGGCTTTGAAATCCAGTCTTCCACTATGAAAAATGGATTTGTAATGCATCCAAAACCAGAACCTCCTCAGTCCTTAGGGATAATGCTCTTCCCCCTTTCAGGTGGGTCTGTTTTAGTGGACTCAATGGTCAACAATATAATTACCCAAATATTGACTCCTATTTCTTTTCCTGTCTTCAACTTGTTTTGCCTTTGTTGCATTTCTTTGCCCTCTGCACTTTATACTTTAGCTTTGAGACGAAAGGCCTTTTCCTCTATGACCACTTCTATGTTCAAGTGATTGATATAGACCAATATAAAAATCATTGTTGAGCGTAATTGTATTGATACGGGTATATTTGAATTCCCTGTGTATTTAGACTCTGCTTGAACCCGGACCTTGTACTTTTTTATTTAGCCATCAAGTTCTAGAAGTATAACCCCCCCCCCCTAACTCTCTGGTACTCTTGTTTCCCCTCTCCTTTCATTGTCTTATAGTACTAAAATAGCACTCTAAATTGGTTAAATTTTCCAATATTCAAGGACAACAATAATTTCTCTACTTCGAATATTACTGACAACTTGTTTGGATGATTGTTACCCATTGTTTTATAATGTATTATATTATATTGTATTGTACCGTTTTATAAATAGAATGTTGATAGATTGTATTGTTTGTTGTTATTAACTAATATTTTATTGTTTAGTTTGACTATATCGTACTACTATAACTAATAAATTTACTAAAATACCCTCAATTGTATAAATATTAAATTTACCAAGAATTATGCATAAAATAATTGAAGAAAACCCCTTTCTACTAATTTATCACCAAATATGTCTTATAAATAGATTAAGTAAATTCATGCAAATTCTAATAAAATTTGTGGAACAAAATTAGCAATTTTACGTTGAAGAAGCGGCCGAAGTTCTGGAAAAAAAAGGGACGAAGATAAAGTAGGTTATAAGTAAGAGATTTGGAGTTAAAATATAATTAAAAAAAAGGTAAAGGGTAAAATAGAATTATGGAGTAATAAGTTTGGGCATAACTGAAAAGAAAAATTGAAATCAATCCTACCACACCAAATCGATTGTTTTAAAAAATAGAACTTTTCATTGTTCCGGAACAATGAAGTTAACAATACAATACAACCAATTTTAATATAACAATCAAAAGAAATATATTATTTTGGGATAACAATACAATGAGTAACAACCATCCAAACAAGCTGTAAGGTGGGGATCTAAACAAGCTTGTTTGGATGGTTGTTACTCATTGTATTGTATTGTATTATTATTCAAATAAGGTGAGGGATACAATGCTTATACCTTCATATAGTCAATTACGTCTTTGTAGAAATTTTATGCGTCAGATGTTGATTGAAAATGTGTTTGAGGTACTCTCATTTGGTAAACTTTTGAATTGCCTATCTTTCTAAAAAATACGATGGAAAAGAAGACTACCTGAAAAAAGTGTACTTTATGTGTTGTTGTCGTCTTTAGAAAAGAAAAAGCTTGGTAGGTTGGAAATTCCTTGCAATAGTGAAATTTGAATGAACTGTATGAATAATACAACTGATTCTACTGAAAGATATTGTCCACTTAAGAAGCCCGTGCATGTCAGCATATCTTACCTATCTTTCCGCAATTATGGCCATATCTTCCCATATTTACCCCTTGTGCCCTTCAAATAGCAAATCTTACGCATAAAATTCATAGAAATTTAGGGGTTTTGGGAATACAAAAATTCCCAATTGGGACACTGCCCTAAACTAACGGCCCAGGTCTTGCACGGAGGGATACTTGATTTAACATCTGCCCCATAACAAAAAAAAATGCCATATATATATCTGTTAAATAAGGTAAGAAACTAAGAAAGTACAAAAGATTGAAGACAAAGAAAACACAAATGCACGGTAGGTTTCTGAAGTGGGATTCTGCTAACAGTTGCGCGTGGCTTTCGTGTGCAATTCGTATGGCCAATTGGTTACCAATCAACTCAAGCACAAGACTTCTCAAACATAAAGCTACTGGAGTATTGTTTATTGAAAGTTTCAGGTGCCGTGGTCATCATGATGGGGAACTCAATTTGTGGTACTGTCACTTGTACCTGATATATGCCCATTATTGCACCCCACTGACGTAGCCTATTCAACTTACCCTTCCTTTCTTCTTTCTTTTGTTTTAGAAGCTAGTGAGAGCACATAATTAATTAATTTCTACACAACAATCATGTGTTCAACCCTATCAAGTTTTTGTCCCGACTAGCTGGGAATTGTGGCATATATAGTTTTTATTCCATTTGGTCATTTTTCTTCATCCTTAAGCCTCAATAATTGGTTATCTTTTAATCAAGTATTAGCTCTATAATTTATTTGATTACCCCATTTGAGTTCTTAGTCAAGGTGGCTCTCTGGGAAGCACACCTTCGCTTCTTACTGAAGGACCGTCGGAGCATGACCTTGTCATTTGATTTGTGTGGTCGTCATTAGTGCCAAAACACATTTTGGTAAGATATGATGCTACTTCAGGCGCATCAAGCTCTAAAGATCCAAATCAAACGAAAGTTCTGAGGTTTTCGTCTAAAGAGCAGAGAGACTTTAGAAAGGGACAATTCTTGATATTTTTGTAATGTACTCTACTTAAAAGTTGTGATTGTTTAGTGTAACTGTGTCCTTTTGGCCATTTTAGTGATGCAAATCAAGTTATAAAATTCAGGGAATGGATAAGAATGAGTTTATGTTGAATAAAAGTAGAGAGCAAAGCCACTTTATGATCCATTAATTTCGTCACGCATGAGACTACCTTAGTACATCTGTTAGGTACTATCTATCATGGACCCAATTGATAATTTTTTAGCTTTTAAATATAGAGCCACTTTGAAATATGAGACAAAGACTATAATTTCTTTATTGCTAATAGTATTATTAAAACAATGTTGTTTCTGGTTTACATGGATGCCAAATGATTGTTGGTTACTGCTCTGTACTATTGATGAATTGTTTAATAACAATTGTTATTATCCGTTTTGTTATGGCTTTATTTTACTCTATCTCTGCCTAATCAATCTATCCAATTGTTAAGAAAGTTTACCAAGCTAAGAATTTCATTATTGTTGACTGTTCTAGCTTTTGTATTTAACAACATAAAATAATGATCTAGATACTTTGTTAGATGAATCATTAATGATGTCGTTGACAATAAATAGATTGGTCAGGACGGGATAAGTTCCTCATATGCTTACCCCTTCTTCATCAGCTTCATCTCCTTGCTTTTGTTTTCTTTTTTCAGCTTAAAGGAACGCTAAAAGTGACTATTAAACTATTCCTGATGCTGTACCCTTGTGTCTTTTGTTGCTTAACATTTTTTATAACATCGACACCTCAAGGTGCAAAGCATAAAGTTTGATGATAAGTTTGTGTGATGGTGCTACATTTCATTACTATTTACTTGGAGTTTTGGGCATATCATTGAAGTCTGCTTACGTACTAGTTACAAGGTGTAGATCCACTAAAAATGTGGAGAATAAAGGTGTTTTGTTATTTAAAGCAATGGGTGTTCTTTTTAATTATTCATTATCCTTACGGTTTGGATTACTGTTGCTGCTATCGTAGAGCTCATCATCTTAAACTGTTCTAATAACTTTGTTCTTTGCCATATGTCTTTAGGATTAATGAAGCTTATATTATCTATCAGTGCCAATAATTGTGCTTCTTAACCCTGTT
>JASVEL010013827.1:0-103354 GCA_032618575.1 Nicotiana noctiflora
TGTTGGTTTCTTGGTTGTTATCCTATATTTTTTTTTTAAATAACAATTCTGGACAATAAAAATGTTAGCGTATAAAACGTAAATATAAATAAAGCAATAATTAATTCGAGCCCACTGAATTCACAGTGTTTCCTTAAGGAATTTAATCCCCTCCTAGTACCCAAGGTTATGGATTATTTCCTCCCAGGATAGAACGAATTACACACTGGTGTAGCGGTACTTCAAACCCCAGTATTTCAGCGAACACAAAGTTCAGCAGCAAATCACACTTACGGATGCTTTGTTTGTGGTTAAAACAATGCAGAATAAAGAAGGACAACTCAGAAGTCGAATGGAAATTCTGAGAGGAAGGAATGCAATGTATAGCCAATGTTGAATTCTTACCAAAGAGATTGAAATTCGTTTTTCCAGTGTATACAGTGTATATATCGAGTGTATACAGTGTATATATCAAGTGTATACAGAGTGTATATCGAGTGTATACAGAGAGTATCTCAAGTGTTTTTCTGATCTATCTCGTTCTCTCCAACTTCTGCTCTATTTATAGCAGTGTTTTGAGATAAATCCGCCCCTTCCATGATGTAACAAGCACTAGGCTATCATAGAGGAGGCACTTACATGGTGGAATAGGCACTTGTTGCTTGTTGGTGTAATACACTCTCATTTCCCATTCACTTGGTGCAATACACTCTCATTTCCCATTCACTTGGTGCAATACACTCTCATTTCCCATTCACTTGGTGCAATACACTCTCATTTCCCATTCACTCTTAAAATAAAACTCAACAATCCCTCACATGAATGGGGAATGGCTATATCATGGAAGTATGCATGAAAAATAGTGTGATTCACAAGTAAGGATTAATTGCATCTGGATAAGTAGGTTTCCCTTTGAACTTTCCGTAGTGAACTTATGTCTGATATACTCGATCAATCGGTAGATTTGATATCTTTGAACCGTCGAACTTTGGTGTATACCTAGACAACCACAAGTCACACAACCAACCCTTAACCGTCTTTGGTTCTCATTGTTGTGTTCATTTCAGACATGAACACCGCCTGGTTTCATAAGTGCGTAGAGAACTGGCCTTACAAAATTCTCCTTGAAGCGGCTAACACTTCACACTTACATAGGTGATTCCTAAACGTGTCATCCCGTAGATACACTATTTGATATACCTCGTATCAAATTTAGAAATCATTAAAAAGCCTTAATGCTTTATCCTTGGTACTGAACATTGTCTTATAAGAGAATGGACCAAAAGTTTATTTGACAATGTTGAACCGTCAAAAATGACTTTGTTTGATCTCCTTGAACCTAGATCTTGGGATCTCCAGTCTTCTAGGTAGAGTTACCGCCACTATGACTTGTTCTCGGCCACAGTCCCATTTCCCTTGATGATTTCTCAACTACATCTCTAGTTAGGCCTTTTGTAAGTGGATCCGCCACATTATCACTTGACTTTACATAGTCAATCGTGATAATTCCTTTAGAGAGTAATTGTCTAACGGTTTTATGTCTTCGTCGTATATGACGAGATTTACCGTTATACATAACGCTCCCAGCTCTTCCAATTGCCGCTTGACTATCGCAGTGTATGCATATTGGTGCCAAGGGTTTGGGCCAAAATGGAATATCTTCCAAGAAATTCCGGAGCCATTTAGCTTCATCACCGACTTTATCCAAGGCTATGAACTCAGCCTCCATTGTAGAGCGGGCAATACAAGTTTGTTTGGACGACTTCCAAGATACCGCTCCTCCACCAATAGTGAATACATATCCACTTGTGGACTTGGAATCAGTTGATCCGGTGATCCAATTTGCATCACAATATCCCTCAATGACCGCAGGATATTTATTATAGTGCAAAGCAAAGTCCCGGGTATGTACTAAGTACCCCAAAACTCGTTTCATGGCCATCCAATGAGATTGACCTGGATTGCTCATATATCGACTCAATTTACTAATAACACAGGCTATATCTGGTCGTGTACAATTCATGATGTACATTAAGCAACCCAACACCCGAGCATAATCCAATTGTGATATGCTTTGGCCTTTGTTCTTTGCTAATGCAAGATTCACGTCAATTGGAGTCTTAGCAACTTTAAAGCCCAAGTGCTTAAATTTTTCAAGTATTGTCTTGATATAATGAGATTGTGACAACGCCGGACCTTGAGAAGTCTTATGGATCTTAATTCCTAGAATTAAATCAGCAACTCCCAAGTCTTTCATATCAAACTTGCTAGTTAGCATACGTTTAGTAGCATTTATATTGGCAATGTCATTACTCATTATGAGCATATCATCCACATATAAGGAAACAATGACTATGTGATTTGGAACATTTTTAATGTACACACATTTATCACATTCATTTATCTTAAACCCATTTGACAATATTGTTTGGTCAAATTTAGCATGACATTGTTTGGGTGCTTGTTTTAATCCGTAAAGGGACTTAACAAGTCTACAGACCTTCTTTTCTTTACCTGGAACCACAAACCCTTCTGGTTGTTCCATGTAGATTTCTTCCTCCAACTCTCCATTTAAGAAAGCCGTCTTAACATCCATTTGATGAATTTCAAGACCATAAACTGCAGCTAACGCTACTAACGTTCGTATGGACGTAATTCTTGTAACTGGAGAGTATGTATCAAAATAATCAAGACCTTCTCGTTGTCTATACCCTTTGACCACAAGTCTTGCCTTATATTTGTCAATAGTGCCATCATCTTTAATTTTCCTCTTAAAGATCCATTTAGAACCCAACGGTTTGTTTCTAGGAGGAAGATCAACCAATTCCCATGTATGGTTGTTCAATATAGATTCTATTTCACTATTGACTGCCTCTTTCCATAACAATGATTCCGAAGAAGACATAGCTTCTTTAAATGTTTGAGGCTCATTTTCCAATAAGAAAGTCACAAAATCTGGTCCAAATGAAGTAGACGTTCTTTGACGTTTACTACGCCTTGGATCTTCCTGGTTAAGTGTACTTTCTTTTGCTTCTTCCCGAGGTCGTTTAGATTCTTCACTAATCGACTCACATTCCTTTTTGTACTGATATATATTTTCAAAGAACTCAGCATTATCTGATTCTATAACCGTATTATTATGAATGTCGGGATTTTCTGATTTATGAACCAGAAATCGATATGCTTTACTATTAGTCGCATATCCTATGAAAACACAATCAATGGTTTTCGGTCCTATTTTTACCCTTTTGGGTTTAGGAACTTGCACTTTTGCCAAACACCCCCACACTTTAAAATAATTCAAGTTGGGCTTCCTTCCTTTCCATTTTTCATATGGAATGGATTGTGTTTTGCTATGGGGTACTCGATTTAGTATTCGGCTAGCCGTAAGTACGGCTTCCCCCCACAAGTTCTGTGGCAAACCAGAACTTATCAATAATGCGTTCATCATCTCCTTTAATGAACGATTCTTTCTTTCTGCAATCTCATTGGATTGGGGTATGTAATGGGCCGTTGTTTGATGAATAATTCCATATTCTAAACATATTTGTTCAAAAGGAGATTCATATTCACCACCCCTATCACTTCTTATCATTTTGATTTTCTTGTTAAGTTGTGTTTCAACTTCATTTTTGTATTGCTTGAATGCGTCTATTGCTTCATCTTTACTATTAAGTAAGTAAACATAGCAATATCGAGTACTATCGTCAATAAAAGTTATGAAATACTTCTTTCCACCGTGAGATGGTATTGACTTCATGTCACAAATATCTGTGTGAATTAAGTCTAAAGGATTTGAATTCCTTTCAACCGACTTATAAGGATGTTTAACATACTTAGATTCCACACATACTTGACATTTTGATTTGTCACATTCAAATTTAGGCAATACTTCCAAATTAATCATTTTCCGTAAGGTTTTATTATTGACATGACCCAAACGTATATGCCATAATTCATTTGACTCAAGTAAGTAAGACGAAGCTGAAATTTTATTATTATTCTCAACGACCATTACATTCAACTTGAAAAGGCCCTCAGTGAGGTAACCTTTTCCTACAAACATTTCGTTCTTACTTATTACAACCTTATCGGAAACAAAAACACATTTAAAACCATTCTTAACAAGAAGTCCAGTAGAGACTAAATTCTTCCTAATCTCTGGAACATGAAGGACGTTGTTCAAAGTCACCACTTTGCCGGAAGTCATTTTGAGAAATATCTTCCCACATCCTTCAATATTGGCCTTAGAAGCATTTCCCATAGAAATCGTCTCGTCGGGTCCAACAGAAGCATAAGTAGCAAATGCTTCTCTAACAGCACAAACATGGCGAGTGGCTCCAGAATCAATCCACCACTCTCTAGGATTGCCTACCAAGTTGCATTCGGAAAGCATGGCACATAAGTCATCAACATCATCATGTTTTTCAACCATGTTTGCTTGACCCTTCTTCTTGCCTTTCTTCGGAGCACGACACTCCGTAGATTTGTGTCCTGGTGTTCCACAATTGTAGCAGTTTTCACAGAACCGCTTCTTGCTTGGGTTGTATTTTGGTCCAGTAGCCTTCTTCCTCTTCTTGTTCTCTTCAACAATATTTTCTCCCATTATTGTTGAGTTTCCACGGCCCCTCTTTTCAGCAGCTTTATTGTCCCCTTCGATTCTCAACCGAACAATGAGATCTTCAAGGGACATCTCCTTGCGTTTGTGTTTCAAGTAGTTTTTGAAGTCCTTCCACAAAGGAAGCAACTTCTCAATCATTGCTGCTACTTGGAATGCTTCATCGATAACAAGACCTTCAATGAAATTTTCATTAGTAAAAATACTAAGGTTACTACTTTCAACATCAATATTAATTTGATTTTTACCTTCAGCAAGGAGATCGTGAATAATCACTTGCAATTCCTGGACTTGGGTAATAACAGACTTGCTATCTACCATTTTGTAGTCCAAAAACTTTGCAGCAACAAACTTTTTCAACCCAGCATCTTCACTTTTGTATTTCTTTTCAAGCGCAGTCCACAGTTCCTTTGACGTTTCTACGCCACCGTAGACGTTATACAAAGAATCTTCCAACCCGCTTAGAATATAATTCTTGCATAAAAATCTGAATGCTTCCACGCCTCAACGACGAGAAAGCGTTCAGTTTCTGGAGTTTCGTCGGACAACACAGGAACATCTTCCTTGATGAACTTCTGGAGACTTCGAGTAGTCAAATAGAAGAACATCTTTTGTTGCCAGTGCTTGAAATCAATCCCGGAAAATTTTCCGGGTTTCTCCGCCGGTGCCAATGCTGCCGGAGTCGTTCGGCTTGTTGAGGCATTCGCAGTCACCATTGGAACAACATGGTTCTCATTCTCGTTAGTCATTTTCTGGAGAAAAAAATGACACAAACAAACGTTTAATAAACGTTTAAAACTGGAGTTAAAAAATATAACGTAGATTTTAATCTCCAACAAACCGCCACGAAGGCTTTACTCTCCAAAACGAGAGTACACAAAACCACAAAGGTTTTAATTTCCAGAATAATAAGGATAACACAAATATAGAAATAAAAATTATTAAATTCCTTAAGCTTGTTGGTTTCTTGGTTGTTATCCTATATTTTTTAAATAACAATTCTGGACAATAAAAATGTTAGCGTATAAAACGTAAATATAAATAAAGCAATAATTAATTCGAGCCCACTGAATTCACAGTGTTTCCTTAAGGAATTTAATCCCCTCCTAGTACCCAAGGTTATGGATTATTTCCTCCCAGGATAGAACGAATTACACACTGGTGTAGCGGTACTTCAAACCCCAGTATTTCAGCGAACACAAAGTTCAGCAGCAAATCACACTTACGGATGCTTTGTTTGTGGTTAAAACAATGCAGAATAAAGAAGGACAACTCAGAAGTCGAATGGAAATTCTGAGAGGAAGGAATGCAATGTATAGCCAATGTTGAATTCTTACCAAAGAGATTGAAATTCGTTTTTCCAGTGTATACAGTGTATATATCGAGTGTATACAGTGTATATATCAAGTGTATACAGAGTGTATATCGAGTGTATACAGAGAGTATCTCAAGTGTTTTTCTGATCTATCTCGTTCTCTCCAACTTCTGCTCTATTTATAGCAGTGTTTTGAGATAAATCCGCCCCTTCCATGATGTAACAAGCACTAGGCTATCATAGAGGAGGCACTTACATGGTGGAATAGGCACTTGTTGCTTGTTGGTGTAATACACTCTCATTTCCCATTCACTTGGTGCAATACACTCTCATTTCCCATTCACTTGGTGCAATACACTCTCATTTCCCATTCACTTGGTGCAATACACTCTCATTTCCCATTCACTCTTAAAATAAAACTCAACAGTTTTCATGATACGTACTCTCGCATTAAACTCTACTATTCGTTAAGGTAACAGAAAACAAAACCTAATCCCTAAGGTGGAGAGGAAAAGCAATAAAGAAAAGAAGTTAAAGAACACATCAAATACGTCAACAAAAATAGGACTGATTTTTGTGTCAATTTGTCAAGTTGTGTCGTGACAAACAACTCTATCAATATCCGACATGTTTATCCAAAAAGGATTCTGATGAAAAATCTTGGAATTATATTACCTCTGATTTGTAGTCTACTGAAAATTTGGTTGCAGTAGCTTCAAAGATGGAATTGATGTGCACCCAATTCTACAGACATTGTTGATATGGTGGCTGCTTCTTGTGTAGGATGTAGCTTGTTTTTTTGTGCCGCTTACTCTACTCTATTGGTTATTTTAGGGTGTCTTTATTGATGTTTCTTTGGTAAGAGTAGACTAGAATCATATACTCAACATGACAATGATGAGAGTATCTTTGTAATAATTCTGCAATTTCTTCATATCTCATTTTGGACAGTTCTTAGACTACCCCAAGAGACGTGCAGGAATAAAACTACACAATCTTTTTTATGTTTAGCTGAGGCTTAACTTGTATGATCCTTTCCGTCCTGAAATATGGGGCGCTTATCCCTCCAAATATATTTTGTTTTCGGAGTGAGTCATGGTTAGCCTCTACTCGCAGCAATGACGGATTTTTTGCAACTTATTCGTAACTTTTAAGGTATAATTATAAGAACTTATATGTAGCTCAAGACAAGGGGACAACTTTGGTCAGTGATTAGGGTCATGGAGCTGCTTCCTAATTAATAATTGAACATGTTTGGTGAACTTAGGGACTCATTTACAATACCTCGAATACAAGGACTGAAATGGCAAATTTATGGTGTGGTGTTCTGAGCTACTGATTTCATCTTCTAGATATTTTAGGCACCAAAATGGATCATTTTTTTAGTCTTTTAAATTCTTTGCTAAGGGATCTGGATTGGCTGTATTCAGTAATGGGGTATTATCATTTTTATCCCGCACCATAAGCTATTTGTATTCGGTAGTTGAAAAAGTGTATTGTTTTTGTATATGACATATAGAGCGTATATATATACAAAAAAATATACCAACAAAATATATTTTTTTAACAATTATTTTGAAAGTGGCTATATACTATCATTTATCCTTGTGTCTGTTGTATAATGGTTACTCCCCCACTGTGATTTATTTGGTCAGATTTAACATTTACTGACTGCCCACTCATTCAGATATTCAATCCCACAGTGATTGGAAAAAAAAAATTCAGTGCCCCACTCTTTTGTAAAAAACTCTTCTATGCCAAAATAGGGGCGTAGAATGTTGAACCAGATAAAGTGTATTACTTCGTTTGTTTTGCCTCTGGTAGTATATGAAGAGCCAGACTTCACCTCCCTAAGTTTAAAATGACAGCTTGATAATTTCTACCACTACTTTTTCTTTCTTGGGTGTGTTTGGTAGGAAGCGAAAATGTTTTTCAATTTTTTCATGTTTTATTGGCTTAAATATTTTGGAAAATATTTTCCTTATTGATTTATTTTTCTCCGGTTGAAGGAAAATGAAGGGAAAAATATTTTCCAAACATCATTCTCAACATTTTTCACCGTCACCAACCATCTCTCTTCAAAAATAAGTTTTTTATTTTTATTTAAAAAATTTAGTTTTTCCGTTACCATCCACCCTTGACCCTACTATCCCTCCCCCGCAAAAAAAGTATTTTTTTTACCTTTAATTTTTTTTGACAATTTTAAATTTTTGTTTTTTTATTTTTCTGCTCTACCCATCAATTTTTTTTTATATTTTTTTTGTAATTTAAATTTTTATTTTTTCACTTTTACTACCCTTCCCCAGCCCCGCCCCTGCACCCTACCTCGCAAAAAAAAATTACCTTAATTTTTTTTTTTGCAATTTCAAATTTGATTTTCTATTTTTTCTGCACCACCCGCCCCCCGCCCCCGCCCCTACCCCTAAAATCACTTATCTAGTCGTTCTTTGTCTGAAAAACTCTTTGCGTTTTCACTCAAAGAGGGGCAGCTGTAGATGCGTGATTTTTCCCCTACCCGAGATTTTTTTTATATTTTTAGCGTAACATATTTAGTTTAGTTTTAATATAGCTATTTTAGCTAAATTTGACTCTTTTACTTTATTTTTACCTTAAAATGAAAAATAACAAAAATATAGTTTTATTAAGGTTTCGTAGTCATTTTAAACTTGAAAAATACAAAAAATAGTACTTTATATTTTTATCTTTTTATAAAAACGAAAATAATAAAAAAATAGTTGCATTAACATTTTGTAGTTACTTTAATTTTGAAAGAAAAATATAAAAAATAACTTTGTTTTAATTATTAGTCTTATAGTTATTTTGCTTACGTAGGATTAATTAATAACACCGTGTTCTCATTCTCGGTTCCGGCAAAGAATAATACTCGGGTTCAAACTACCCGGTTTTATAATTTTCGGACGTAGCCCATAATAATCCGAGCCCACCACACGTGGGGGACACGGACGGAGCACGAGACGGAACCCATAACTCTTGAAACCCACGTGGAGACCCATCACTCTTGGTCTCTCACGTGGGCAGAAATTCCAACGGACAGAGGATGGGCAAACAAACTGTGTTGTTGATTTTAAAAGAAGAAAAAGAATACAAAGGAACTGGACATCTGTTTCTTAAAGAAAGAAAAAAACGGCTATTAGGTATGCTTCTTCTTCATGAAGAAAAAGAACTTAACAAAAGAAGAATCCATTTGCCTTTCGTCTAGCCCACACGCCTCATCCAAACGAACCACCACGATAATCTACAGCCGTACCCCTTCGCACAACCAAACGACTACTCCCATTCTCGCCTCCACACCTGAAACAGTCCACGACGTCAAACCCACAGCTCACCATCGTTAACTTCCAGTTCTCACCCAAACAACCTGAAGCAGCCCGCAACGATTCCAAACCACGAACTACTGTCATGGAGTTCATTAGGTTCATTTTTGGTTTAGTTTGAGTTCACTGGTGAACGTCGTGGTTATCAAAATAATCTTTCCGATCCAGTCATTGTGCTGATTTGCGACGACATTATTTGTTCAAAGCTTTAAAACGGAGAATTCTTCAGTTTAGTTCTGAGGTCGAGGTCCAGCAAGCTGAGGCACCGTCCGTGTTCTAGTTGGCAATTCCTTGGTTTGCTCGTTTGGATTTTCAGAGCCGAAGATTGTATTCGTTGATTTGTTGCGTAGTGAAAGGCTGCGATCTCAGTTCCAAATGTCTATTTTCTGCTCTTATATGGCTTTGTGTGAAGAGGTCAGTTCCAATTTTCATACACGCGTGCTCTATATGAATGGAAATCTTGACTTCTGCTTCAGTTTATTGAACATTTGTGTTAGCATAGCAATATGATTTAATTCATTGTTCTTGTTTGATATGTTACCACATGCACTATGTCCAAAAGTGTATTGTCCAAAATAGAGTTTGTGAACTTGTGTTAACAGATTCATAGCTTTGAAGTACAATGAATTAACTAAAGACGTAAGAATAACAGAGGAATTTGTAAATTAAAGAAGCTAGTTATCAGAATTGGTCCTCTCAATTGCATGCTTGAATATTGCAGATTATGTATATCAATGAGCAAGTGATGAAGAAGAGGCATATTGCCGTGTTGGCATATAAATGAAGCAATAGCAACTATTTTGAGTTAAAACTTAATTTGTACTTAGGACCTCTCCTAGTATTTAACCTACTAGTAATGCTTGGTAATCAACAAACACAAATGTATAATGTTGTGCATGATCCAACATTTGTATATCTTGCTTTAGAAGAATTATTTACGAACTGTAAACTACATTATTCTTAGCTACCATTCTATACTGTCCTTTCTTTTTTTTGCCTATCAAATTTATCAAATTGATCCTCAGTATGTGGATGGCTTTGGTTTTATGCTGTAAATTGAACTCAATACACAATTGCGGGGCCCTCACATAAATTGTTACAAAAAAACTTAGACTCGGGAATATCGTTTAGCGAATTTCACGATCTTTCCCAAAGTTAACAACACGATAGACCTTTAGGCACGACTTTAATAAAATTACTTTCCTAAATACGGGTGCGCATTTATGTGACCCAAATCTTACTCTCGGCGAAACTGAAATACATTAAAGTCACAGGCGTACCGGTTGCGGTGTGACTTGAAATGTGTTTTCGTGACGTCGCAATTCTTCTAAAATCAAAAAGCGGAACATCAAAAGCACATAGTTAAAATATGTAAAGAAATCAGATAAAAGCAAAAAAAATTGCAGTTGAGCGACCGTGCTAAAACCACGGAATCCGGGAGTGCCTAACACCTTCTCCCGGGTTAACAGAGTTCCTTATCCGGTTTTCTAGTTTCGCATACTATATTACAAAGTCATAAATTTCCTCGGTTCGGGATCAAACCGGTGACTTGGGACACCATTATTTTCCCAAGTGGCGACTCCGAATTTAATAAATTGATCCCGTCTCGATTGTCCTTTAATTGGAAAAACTCCCTTGCGCTCTCGCGGGTGCGGAAAAAGGAGGTGTGACAGCTCTGGCGACTCTGCTGGGGATAATTTAACCCAGAACTTCGGTTCAGGGTTTAAGAATTCGAGCTCGGTTAAACTGTTGTTTTGCCTATATCTGATTTTATTACATGTTTAATTAATGTGCTACATGTCTACCGCTTTGATACTAGTTGCATCGTATATACAAACTGCTATATGTTTACCGCTTTGATATTGCGTGAACTGTATATAAAAACTGTGCCGAAAACCCGTCTCTTCTTACCCTCGGGGATGTGCTTACTGGTTGAGACTCCCCCTTTCTGTTAGTGTCAATACCAAAAATAAGAAAAGAGGCAGGATAAGTTACAAAGCCGGACGATCCCGCGGGTCCCCGGTACGTAGCCTCCTCCTCAATCCGAGTTGTCCGCTCGGGTACACGGCCTAGTACCGATGAAACTTCAGGATATTGAACCTAGATTTAGGACGTTTATTTGCATCATATCTCACTTAGGGGACTCAACACAGGGGTTGGGTCCGTCTAGGACAGGTGACCCGGTAATAAAAGACCGAGCATGTTATATGTTGCATTTATTTTTTTTAGATTATTATTGGCTAGATTCCTGAAAAACAAAAAGAGAGGAAATTTTAGAATAGGAAATATCGAAATGTTGACGGGGCTTTCGAAAATTTGAAATTTTGAAAAATAGGAAGAGCAATTTTGCTGAAATAATTGGCCATAAAATAATCTGACCGAACTACGCAGGTTTGATTCTCGCCATTAGGTGGGATACGTAGGCCACCCTCATCGGGTCCAACCACCCCTTTTAAAAAATCAAAAAAAATGTGTGTTTAATTTTGTCAATAAATCGAAGTGACGTTGTTTTTGAAAATAGCCGAATGTTCCGAAAGGACGCCGGAAGGCTGTTTTTGCAAAATAGCCACTTTGAATCATTTTTAATAATTTGCGGGCACAGCCTTGAAATATTCCTTGTGGAAATGTTGCAAGGCCATAGCCGCAAAATCAAGTCCGGGTTCACACCCCTTTTGTAAAAATAACCAAAAAATGTCAAATTTTTTATTTTGTTATAAATAAGCCGGGTGATGCTATTCTTGCTCAAAATAAGCCGAATGTCCCTCAAAAAGACACCGGAAGGCCGTTTTTGCAAGAATAGCCACTTTGAGTCATTTTAAATAATTTGCATGCATAGCCTTGAAATATTCCCTCGCGGAAATGTTGAAAGGCTGTATCCGCAAAATTAAGTTTGAGTCATTGCTCAACTTTTCAAAAATATCCACTTTATCAAATAAGCCATTACATGGCCGAAATTTTTGCTGAAATAGCCACATTTTTGCATTTTCAACTTCCTCAATCTTGTGTTGGCCTGTGTCGGTGCTGAACGATGCCCCATAGGCCCCAGGATAAATTGTTTTTGAATTTGCATCTTCTTAAATAAAATTTTGCAAAAAGAGCCACTTTGTCCAAATAAGCCATTACATGGCCAATTTATGAAAAATAGTCTTGTGTTGGTTTATGGCGATGCCGAACGATGCCCCATGAGCCACAGGATAAAAAAACATTTTTAAGTTTATCTTTCTTAAATAAATTTTGCAAAATTTGTCAAAAAAGCCATTATGTGGCCAGTTTTGTAGAAATAGTCATAATTGACACCAAAAATTATTTTTATTCTTGTAGAAATCTCCTACACAAGTTGTAGTTGGAGTCGGCTTCTATAATTTTCCTTCAAAGAAAAAAAAATCGAATAAATATCTCTTTATTTCTTGCATTAATTTACAAGAACTACGCTCGGTCTGATTCATGCGGGGTCATGATACGTAGGCAATCTCCAAAAGATTCGACCACAACTGTATATGTATATATAATATAAAATAAAAAAAGAAATAAAAAAATAAAAATAAAAAATTTGATAAGGACTGTCCGAGTCCATTCTAACATGTTTTGTCTTGAATTGTAAAGTAAGTAGAAGGTGGTTGGTTTGTGACAAGCGGACAACGCGAGATCCCCGAAAGATGGTACAGGAGGAAATAACCCAAAGATTGAAAAGCTTAGAACAACGGTTGAAAAATACGCACGGGTTGGCAGGTCAAAAGAGTGTTGCTTTCAAAGATCTATGCTTGTTTCCCGATGTCCACTTGCCACCCGGTTTCAAGATTCCCAAATTTGAAAAGTACGATGGACATGGACACCCAATAGCCCACTTGAAAAGGTATTGCAATCAACTAAGGAGTCTGGGAAGAAATGAAGAATTGTTAATAGCTTACTTTGGGGAAAGCCTTATAGGAGTAGCCTCTAAATGGTTTTGGGATCAAGATGCATCTCGCTGGCACGTCTGGAATGACATGGCACGGGCCTTTGTCAAACAATTCCAATACAACATCGACATTGCCCCAGACCGCATTTTTTTTTCAAATCTGAAGAAGAAATCAAGTGAAAGTTTCAGGGAATATGCCCTTAAATGGAGAGAGCAAGCGGCTCGTGCTGAGCCACCCATGGATGACCATGAGTTAATCACTGTCTTCCTTCAGGCTCAAGAGCCGGATTATTTTCAGAACATGATGTCTGCGGTTGGTCAATCCTTCTCGGATGTAATCAAAATGGGAGAAATGGTAGAGAACGGTCTTAAGACAGGCAGAATTATAAGTCAAGCGGCTCTCAAGGCTGCAGCTCAGGCTGTCCAATTTGAATCTAGTGACACGAATGAGAGGGATGAAGAAGTCATGATGATATCAGGGTCAAGAAAAGGTTCCATAAGAGTACCTCGATGGTATGCGATGCCTCGACAAGTTTTCCATAATTCCCCCGAGCATCACTATCCACCTCCGAACCCACCATACTCAGTTGATCCACCCCAGTACGTTATTCAGCCATCAAATCATCCAAGAAAGCGAGCACGGGCATCACAAAATCTCTACCAGCCTCTGCAAAATTTCCAAATACCTTATAACCCACTTCCAAACCAAGGGTATAGAAGGGAACCGAAGTTGAAGGATAATTTCACACCAATAGGAGTTTCTTATGCAAGCTTATTTGAGAAGTTAAAGCAACAGGACATGATTGCACCCATCCCTCCAAATCATGTGGACCCACGTGCAAGGAGCTTTGACCCATCTAAAAGGTGTGAATACCATTCCCATGCCCAGGGGCACACCACGGAAAGTTGTCGGGATTTGAAAAGGGAAATAGAAAGGATGATCCAAGAAAGATTGATTGTGATTCATAACAGTGACACCCAGAATATCGCGCTGAATCCATTACCTACACCTGATGATACACACTTTCTGGCGGTGATGTCTGGTGGCACGGAATATGAGAATCCACTCGGGAATTTGCCGACCGAAATGAGAGAAGGCCATATTGGTTCTGATAATCAAATTCGTGGTTAAATGTCAGGCTTATCAATTGGAGAGTCATTTGTGGTGGCTTATTTTGTTGTCATTTCTATTTGTCCGAGTTATTTGAGAATGGTAATCCGAATGTTGTCTTGTGGCTCAAACCTTTCATCTTTGTATTTTTCTTTTGATCATAGTGTCTCATCTAAAGGGGTCTAGGTTCGTTCTAAGGTATTGTACCCCAGTTTTGTTTTTTGGTTGTTCGAGCCGTTGTTTTATCGGTTAATGCAATGACCTATTTTATATTATTTCTAGACATTTTCTCTTATTTAGTCCTCTCCTTCCTATAGTTCTTTTTCTGCTAGCTCTAGTGACATGACGTGCGCGCATAGTTCTGGCCCTGATCTTAAAAGTTAATCACAAAACCATTGGGAGGTGATCGAGATATTTAAATTAAATAAGAACGGTTTGAGATTATTCGAAGCCCGAGTCATGAGAAACTGGGGCAAGTAAAAGGAAACCGTTAAAGGCAAGCTGGCGAAAATTGACATGGGGTCGTTCATAATAATGAAAATAAGAGTGTTGCCCAACAGTGCTTTAAAGATATGACGAATATTAATTGTGTTGTTCACGCTTGGCATGTTTTGAAGATTGGAATGACGAAGGCATTTTGTTCTGCTATCCAAACACTTTATCCATCGTCAACCCTTTGAGCCTTACTTTAAATTCTTTCATACCCCTCCTTCGGAATTAGTTGCAAAGACTAGAAACACAAGTTTGAAAGGTAAGAGAAGAAATGGATAAAGAAAAAATAAAGAAAAAAAAACAACAAAAAGAGATAAAGAAAAGAAAAAGAAAAATGTGTGAAAAAAAGAAACTTGAAAAAAAAGGAATTGGGAACTACGTTTGACCTGATTCCTCAAAGAGGATACGTAGGCGCTTCACAGCTCGGTCATAATGTAAATAAAAACCAAAAAATCCCCAAGCAAGAAACAGGGGCAGTAAAAAAAAAGTGTTTATGTAAGGAAAATATAGGATTCCGAAGGTTGTAATTTTGAACCCAATTTGTTTTATTTTGAGCCTTTAATACCCTTTCTTTCTAGCCCTGTCCCAACCCACATTACGGTCTAAAGAAAGACCTTTTGACCAATCTTCAAAAGAGGCTGAGTTAGGCAAATGAGAGAAGTTTCATCGGGACATAACACTCTGATTCCCGGCACAAAGACTCTAATCTCCAGCAGAAAATAGGAGAGTCTTAGCAGTAACACCACCAATCCCCAGAGAAAAAGTAACACAAATGAGAGAGTCTTAGCGGTGAAAACCTTCACAGGCACCATAGGGCGATGAAGGCGATGAAAGCTGAGAGAAAAACCGAAATGAGAGAGGCTTGGTAGTGAAAACCCCTCGGGCACTACAAGTCGAACGAAGATTGGAAATCAAATGGAAAGCCCCATGCGAAGATTACAAAAGGCGGTTTAACAATGGAATATAGGCTATATGTGCATGTCGTGTCCATTAGAGTTGGTATCCACGTTTGATAGGTTTACTTTATAATTTTTCTTTTTAGAGATTCATCTTCTTTTTTGTCTTTTATGTTGTTTCCTTTTATCTTTCTCCTTTTTATCAAAAATTCCCCAACAGAGTCTGTTTGCAAGAAATGACTGCAAAATTTTCCATCAGTTTTCCAATTACGCAAGACGGGATTTTGATTGGTACACCCAAGTGGTATAAGTCGGGAAGGATCAAGCGCAAGGCCAGCGTCCAGAGGTATATTCCCCAGCAATAGGAAAATGACAAAGGGAGGGATTGTTGTCAATAAGGATATCTCAAGGAAGGTTAATGAGACTCAAAGGTTGGGAAATGCCCAGTCCTTAGATATGCCGCCAAAGGAAAGATATACCCAGCAGAAAGGTATTTTCAGTGACAAGGGTGAACAGAGAAAATGGTTCACCAGTAAAACATGCAAGGTCTTCACGAAGGGTCACTATCATAGGAATTCGGGTGGTCAATGGAAAACCACGTGGAAAGGTTCGCGAATAAAGAGTCGTCAAGGAAGGTGGGGAAGCAAGAAAGGAGAAAACTATCCCCAGCATGAATATCATCAAATGATAACATCCCCAGCAGGGTCTGACAATGAAACGCAGAGCAGGGAAAGAATAGGAGGACCATCCCCAGCAAGAGCACCACAACCAGCCACCGCATTTTAAAACTAACCAATTTTTCTTTGATTTGAAACAGGAAAAAGAGGGGTTGTTGGCAGAAAAGCATGCCACAAAGAAGATTCTCAAACTGGGGCAGAAAATTTTCTCCCGTTGTGAAAATTTTCTCGAAACCAAATACCCGGTTGGGGAAAGAAGCCAGATAATGCGAGGAAATGATCTTTGAACCCGATTATCCCCAGCAGCTTTGAAAGAAAGAAAACAACAAGCTGTGATAGAGGAAATTATACCCCCAGCAGACAGGACAAAACGAGGAAGCTTGCGTTCAGAAAGGCAAGAGGCCAGTATCATCCCCAGCAGTTCTCGGAAAAATGAAACACTAATTTCGAGATTTCTCGCATTATATTCTACAAGTTTTTCAAGGGAGCAAAATGCGAGTCCCGAAGGAGGTTTGGAAAGAGGAAAAAGGAAAAGGGGTCCCCAGACAGGGTAATCCCCAGCTGATGACATTTCAATCCCCAGCGATTTCGGGAGATAGGTTTTGAAGGAAGTAGAAAAGGAGGAAATAAAGAAGATTTCCCCAGCAGCATCATCCCCAGCAGGTAAGTAAACAATTCCAAAGATATCCCCAGCAGTCAAGGGAGAAATAACACGACCTAGGAGGAAAGCAATTCCGAAACAAGGTAATTTAGAAGAAAGGATGGGGATGTAGTTAGTGAGTTGATGTTGAAGTCAGGGAGCCCGCCTGAAGAATAGAGTGGCGATTTAGTTTTGAGTTGTAGTTGAAGTTAGGGAGCCCGCCTGAAGAATAGAGTGTCGATTTAGTTTTGAGTTGTAGTTAAAGTCGGGGAGCCCGCCTGAAGAATGGAGTGGCGATTTAGTTTTGAGTTGTAGTTAAAGTCAGGGAGCCCGCCTGAAGAATGGAGTGGCGATTTAGTTTTGAAGTTATAGTTGAAGTCGGGGAGCCCGCCCGAAGAATGGAGTGGCGATTTAGTTTTGAAGTTGTAGAGTTGAAGTTAGGGAGCCCGCCCGAAGAATGGAGTGGCGATTTAGTTTTGAAGTTATAGTTGAAGTCAGGCAGCCCGCCTGAAGAATGGAGTGGCGATTTAGTTTTGAGTTGTAGTTGAAGTCAGGGAGCCCGCCTGAAGAATGGAGTGGCGATTTATTTTGAAGTGGTAGTTGAAGTCAGGGAACCCGCCTGAAGAATGGAGTGGCGATTTATTTTGAAGTAGTAGTTGAAGTCAGGGAGCCCGCCTGAAGAATGGAGTGGCGATTTAGTTTTGAGTTGTAGTTGAAGTCAGGGAGCCCGCCTGAAGAATGGAGTGGCGATTTAGTTTTTGAAGTTATAGTTAAAGATAATTTAATAGGAAGTGAAAAACAACAATTAGAGCTTTTAGATGAAAGCAACAAGAAGAAGGAAGCAACAATTGGAAGATTTCAAGTAAGGCATCAATTTAGAGCTAGTCCTAGGAATTATCTCCTAGCGTCAAAGTCTTAGTCTGATGAATCTTTCTCCTAAGACATCAAAATCTTAGTCTGATGAATCTTTCTCCTGAGATCACATCAATTTAGACCTAGTCTGAGGAATTATCTCCTAGCGTCAAAATCTTAGTCCGATGAATCTTTCTCCTAAGATATCAAAATCTTAGTCCGATGAATCTTTCTCCTGAGATCACAATAATTTAGACCTAGTCCGAGGAATTATCTCCTAGAGTCAAATCTTAGTCTGATGAATCTTTCTCCCGAGATCACATCAATTTAGACCTAGTCTGAGGAATTATCTCCTAGCATCAAAATCTTAGTCTGATGAATCTTTCTCCAGAGACATCAAAATCTCAGTCCGATGAATCTTTCTCCTGAGATGTCAGGTGCCCACTTGAAGAAGGGAAGGGCAATTTATGATTAGAGTTTGTTGTTAAAGTCAGAAGCCCGCCAGAAAAGCAGAACGCCGTCTCAGTTTCCAAGATTTGATAAGGATAGTGAACAATCGAAAGTGACAGAGTGTAACGGAAATCCCCAGCATGAATCAGAAGGAAGGCAACAAGGATCAGAAAAGATAGATTCAGACTTCGAAGGAGAATAGTTCGAAGATCACAAGTAAGGGAATTCACTTCGGAGTGCAACGCAAGTTAGCAACAAAAGAAGCTTGCGACCAGAATGCGAGTCAACAGTCCGAGATGATCAACAGAAGTTAGTCACAATGAAAAAAGAGACAAGGAGTTAATCCAAGTGCAGAAGTTGATGAAAGATGTGGTGTGCTCAAGACATGGCCGAGGTCATGAGCACTGCATACCTAGTCTTGACCCGAAAAGCAACACCTACAACTAGCAAGTATCAAGGTTCAAATTTAGAGTCCGCATGAAGCACCAACCAATACTCAAGATCAAGCTTCAGAAGACTTATAGATAGGAATCTTGTAACTAGTAGCTGATAGGCTTAGTTAGTCTTTCTCATGTTTTGATTTTTGTTGTAATAGCAGGACCACGGACCGGAACCTCGACGGAACGGCACCTCGACTGGCTCTCCACCTCGGTTACTCCATATTCTTACTCACTTCCGAACTACACGTGGCCTGATTCCTTTATAGCCAAGGATATGTAGGCAGCTCAGATACAAGGGCTCGGTCACATCCTCTTCTTTTAGTTTTGCTTCTTGCTAAGGACCATTCTTGAACAAGGTTGAGTCCCCGCACACTTTGGTCTAATGCGAAACTAATGATGGATGTAGATGCGTGATTTTTCCCCTACCCGAGATTTTTTTATATTTTTAGCGTAACATATTTAGTTTAGTTTTAATATAGCTATTTTAGCTACATTTGACTCTTTTACTTTATTTTTACCTTAAAATAAAAAATAACAAAAATATAGTTTTATTAAGGTTTCGTAGTCATTTTAAACTTGAAAAATACAAAAAATAGTACTTTATATTTTTATCTTTTTATAAAAACGAAAATAATAAAAAAATAGTTGCATTAACATTTTGTAGTTACGTTAATTTTGAAAGAAAAATATAAAAAATAACTTTGTTTTAATTATTAGTCTTATAGTTATTTTGCTTACGTAGGATTAATTAATAACACCGTGTTCTCATTCTCGGTTCCGGCAAAGAATAATACTCGGGTTCAAATTACCCGGTTTTATAATTTTCGGATCTAGCCCATAATAATCCGAGCCCACCACACGTGGGGACACGGACGGAGCACGAGACGGAACCCATAACTCTTGAAACCCACGTGGAGACCCATCACTCTTGGTCTCTCACGTGGGCAGAAATTCCAACGGACAGAGGATGGGCAAACAAACTGTGTTGTTGATTTTAAAAGAAGAAAAAGAATACAAAGGAACTAGACATCTGTTTCTTAAAGAAAGAAAAAAAACGGCTATTAGGTATGCTACTTCTTCATGAAGAAAAAGAACTGAACAAAAGAAGAATCTATTTGCCTTTCGTCTAGCCCACACGCCTCATCCAAACGAACCACCACGATAATCTACAGCCGTACCCCTTCGCACAACCAAACGACTACTCCCATTCTCACCTCCACACCTGAAACAGTCCACGACGTCAAACCCACAGCTCACCATCGTTAACTTCCAGTTCTCACCCAAACAACCTGAAGCAGCCCGCAACGATTCCAAACCACGAACTACTGTCATGGAGTTCATTAGGTTCATTTTTGGTTTAGTTTGAGTTCATTGGTGAACGTCGTGGTTATCAAAATAATCTTTCCGATCCAGTCGTTGTGCTGATTTGCGACGACATTATTTGTTCAAAGCTTTAAAACGGAGAATTCTTCAGTTTAGTTCTGAGGTCGAGGTCCAGCAAGCTGAGGCACCGTCCGTGTTCTAGTTGGCAATTCCTTGGTTTGCTCGTTTGGATTTTCAGAGCCGAAGATTGTATTCGTTGATTTGTTGCGTAGTGAAAGGCTGCGATCTCAGTTCCAAAGGTCTATTTTCTGCTCTTATATGGCTTTGTGTGAAGAGGTCAGTTCCAATTTTCATACACGCGTGCTCTATATGAATGGAAATCTTGACTTCTGCTTCAGTTTATTGAACATCTGTGTTAGCATAGCAATATGATTTAATTCATTGTTCTTGTTTGATATGTTACCACATGCACTATGTCCAAAAGTGTATTGTCCAAAATAGAGTTTGTGAACTTGTGTTAACAGATTCATAGCTTTGAAGTACAATGAATTAACTAAAGACGTAAGAATAACAGAGGAATTTGTAAATTAAAGAAGCTAGTTATCAGAATTGGTCCTCTCAATTGCATGCTTGAATATTGCAGATTATGAATATCAATGAGCAAGTGATGAAGAAGAGGCCTATTGCCGTGTTGGCATATAAATGAAGCAATAGCAACTATTTTGAGTTAAAACTTAATTTGTACTTAGGACCTCTCCTAGTTTTTAACCTACTAGTAATGCTTGGTAATCAACAAACACAAATGTATAATGTTGTGCATGATCCAACATTTGTATATCTTGCTTTAGAAGAATTATTTACGAACTGTAAACTACATTATTCTTAGCTACCATTCTATACTGTCCTTTCTTTTTTTTGCCTGTCAAATTTATCAAATTGATCCTCAGTATGTGGATGGCTTTGGTTTTATGCTGTAAATTGAACTCAATACACAATTGCGGGGCCCTCACATAAATTGTTACAAAAAAACTTAGACTCGGAAATACCGTTTAGCGAATTTCACGGTCTTTCCCAAAGTTAACAACACGATAGACCTTTAGGCACGACTTTAATAAAATTACTTTCCTAAATACGGGTGCGCATTTATGTGACCCAAATCTTACTCTCGGCGAAACTGAAATACATTAAAGTCACAGGCGTACCGGTTGCGGTGTGACTTGAAATGTGTTTTCGTGACGTCGCAATTCTTCTAAAATCAAAAAGCGGAACATTAAAAGCACATAGTTAAAATATGTAAAGAAATCAGATAAAAGCAAAAAAAATTGCAGTTGAGCGACCGTGCTAAAACCAATCCGGGAGTGCCTAACACCTTCTCCCGGGTTAACAGAGTTCCTTATCCAGTTTTCTAGTTTCGCAGACTATATTACAAAGTCATAAATTTCCTCGGTTCGGGATCAAACCGGTGACTTGGGACACCATTATTTTCCCAAGTGGCAACTCTGAATTTAATAAATTGATCCCGTCTCGATTGTCCTTTAATTGGAAAAACTCCCTCGCGCTCTCGCGGGTACGGAAAAAGGAGGTGTGACACCGCCTCCTACCCCCTAACCCCCCCTTTCCCTCTCCAAAAATATTTTTTTTACCTTAATTTTTTTTTTTTTACAATTTCAAATTTCTGTTTTTTATTTTTCTATACCACCCAGTCCCCACCCCCACCTCTACCCACAAAATTTAAAATATTTTTGATTTTTGATTTTTTTATTTATCCATTTGAAGATCAAAATTTTACAAGTTCCAAAATTATAAGTTCGGATGTTTATGTGTTTGGAAGTTTACGGGTTCGAAAATACGCGATTTTTATGTTAAAAAGTAAAGCATCACATTAGTTCCTTTAGATTGTGATTTTTAGGGGCTTAGGGAAGGCGTGAGGAGGGCGGACAGAGGTGGGAGGAGGAGGGGTGAGGAGAGTTGCATAAAAAATATTTTTCTAAAAAAAATATTTTCTACTTCTAACCAAACAATAGAAAATATTTTCCGGAATATATTTTCCAAGTGATAAAACCAATAATTTTCCATAAAAATATTTTCTAGGAAAATATTTTCCATGAAAAACATTTTTCTTCGTACCAAATACACTATCTTTTCTGTTCTAAAATTTATCGAAGACAGTGGTACGTGACTATAACTACAGTACTAACAGCAAGAACAATAGCAACTTACGAAAAACAACGAAAATATCTTGACATAAAAAAAGAAATTACTTTATTAATCAAACTGCCATTAAACTAATTCCTTAACATATTACTCTTGGCTCCTCTCAGTGAACTTCCGTCAGTTGAGTATGGAGCAGTAACGGTATAGCCAATAATTTACCCAACGGGGGTTTAACTATATACTCCGTATTGTTATAAATAAAATTCTATTTATGGTGAATGTTAATATTTAGAGAGATTCTAGGGTTTATTACTTGGTGGCTAAGTCAAACTCTCCCTATAAATAGAGGGTTCCATTCCATTATAATTCATCCCAAAATTCAATAAGAATTCTCTCACTCACTTTCTTTGCAATATTGTTCTTGTTCTTCTATTATTTTATAACACGTTATCAGCACGAGACTCTACCGTATCAAGAAGCTCTTTGAAAAGATTAAGCAAATATGGATATCCCTCAGAGCAAACTTCAATCAAATTTTAATTGTGAAAATATTTGTTTAGTTGATTCATGTACAACACATACAATACTCAAAGAAAAGAAATATTTCTCCCACTTAAGTATGTGTAGGGCAGATGTTACTACAATTTCTGGTAGTAGTAAATTAATTGAAGGCTCTGAAAGAACTACTTTAACTCTGCCTAAGGGAACAATACTTATCATAGAGAATGCAATGTTCTCCTCCAAGTCCAAGAGGAACTTGTTGAGTTTTAAAGATATCCGCAGAGATGGATATCATATTGAGACAATAGATGAGAATAATCTTGAATATCTCATCATTACCAAAAATGTCTATGGCCAGAAAAGGGCTATTGAGAAGTTCCCATTTTTGTCTTGTGGCTTGTATTGGACAAGAATTGGTGCAATTGAGGCACATTCTATTATAAACCAAAAGGTTACTGATTCTATACTTTTATACTTTGGCATGATCGATTGGGACATCCTGGATCAATTATGATGAGACGAATTATAGAAAACTCAAATGGGCATCCATTAAAGAATTTAAAGATTCTTTTAAATGATGAATTTTCTTGCACTTCTTGTTATCAAGGCAAGTTAAGTATTAGACAATCACCAACAAAGGTTGGAATTGAGTCCCCTGCGTTTTTGGAACGTATACAAGGAGACATTTGTGGACCTATTCACCCACCTAGTGGGTCGTTCCGATATTTTATGGTCTTGATAGACGCACCTTCTAGATGGTCCCATGTGTGCCTATTGTCATCTCGTAACCTCACGTTTGCAAAATTAATGGCACAAATAATTCGATTACGGGCACAATTTCCTGATAATCCAATTAAGTCTATTAGACTTGATAATGCTGTTGAGTTTTCATCCCAAGCATTTAATGATTATTGCTTATCAATTGGGATAAAAGTGGAACATCCCGTAGCTCATGTTCACACTCAAAATGGTCTTGCAGAGTCTTTAATTAAACGTCTACAATTGATAGCAAAACCGTTACTCATGAAAACGAGGCCGCCCACTTCTGTTTGGGGTCACGCCATTTTGCATGCAGCAATGCTAGTTCGTCTCAGACCGACAAATTATCATAAATATTTCCCGTTGCAATTAGTTTTGGGTCATGAACCTAATATATCCCATTTAAGAATTTTTGGATGCGCAGTATATGTGCCTGTAGCACCGCCATATCGCACCAAAATGGGTCCGCAAAGAAGGTTAGGAATATATGTTGGGTTTGAATCGCCCTCCATTATTCGCTACCTCGAGCCATTAACGGGAGATTTATTTACTGCACGATTTGCAGACTGTCGATTCGATGAGACACTTTTCCCAAAATTAGGGGGAGAAGTTGGTGAAACCAAACGGGAAATTTTGTGGAAAAATCCATCATTATCTCATCTTGATCCACGTGCATCTATTTGTAAAAAAGAGGTACAAAAGATTATTCATTTGCAAAGAATAGCAAATCAAATGCCATACGCATTTACGGATATGAAAAGGATAACAAAATCATATATCCCTGCGGAGAATGTCCCAATCCATATTGATGTCCCTATTGGACAATCTTCTAGTGTCATAGCTAATGAGTCAAAAGCATGCCTGAAACGTGGCAGTCTATTAGGTTCCAAAGATCGAAATCCTAGAAAAAGGAAAATAAATTATCAAAATGACACTATGAAAGAATCTCATGAAGAAATCCTTGACTTAATAAATTCTGAGACTCATGAGGAATCCACAGAGCCCGAGACTCAAGAAAATAAGGAACTATCAATAAATCCAATCGATATTGAGATAAATTTGAATCGAGTGGGTATAGTGGTGGATTATGTCTTTGCATATAATGTTGCATCCAGCATTATGCAAGAAAGTGAGGATCTTGAATCTCAATCTGTTGGAGAATGTCGACAAAGACTTGATTGGCCAAAATGGCAAGAAGCAATCCAATCAGAGTTGAATTCACTTGCAAAACGTGAAGTTTTTGGGCCTATAGTCCAAACACCTAATGGTGTTAAGCCTGTTGGCTATAAATGGGTCTTTGTACGCAAGAGAAATGAGAAAAACGAGGTACAAAGATATAAGGCACGTCTTGTTGCACAAGGATTTTCACAAAGGCCTGGTGTCGATTATGAAGAGACATATTCACCCGTTATGGATGCTATAACGTTTCGTTATCTCATTAGTTTTGCTGTTCATGAAAAATTTGACATGCATTTAATGGATGTGGTTACCGCCTACCTTTACGGCTCACTTGATAATGAGATATACATGAAAATCCCGAGTGCTTCAAAATGCCTAATAATTCAAAATCCCGGGAAATATTTTCAATCAAATTGCAAAGATCTTTGTATGGTCTAAAGCAATCAGGACGAATGTGGTATAATCGTCTTAGTGAGTATTTATTAAAGGAATGTTATATAAATGATGCCATTTGCCAATGTGTTTTCATAAAAAAAACAACATCGGATTTTTTTGTACTTGCCGTATATGCTGATGACATAAACCTTATTGGAACTCCTATAGAACTCCAAAAGGCAATTGATTATTTAAAGAAGGAATTCGAGATGAAAGATCTCGGAAAGACGAAATTATGTCTTGGTTTGCAAATTGAACATTCGGCAAACGGAATTTTTGTTCATCAAACTACTTACATAGAAAAGGTACTTAAACGGTTTTACATGGATGGAGCACATCCATTAAGTACTCTGATGGTTGTTCGATCACTTGATGTGAACAAGGATCCATCCCGACCTCAAGAAGAGAATGAAGAGCTACTTGGTCCTGAAGTACCATATCTTAGTGCAATTGGTGCACTAATGTATCTTACCAATACTACAAGGCCCGACATAACTTTTTCAGTTAATGTCTTAGCAAGATATTGCTCTACTCCCACAAGGAGGCATTGGAATGGAATCAAACACATATTGCGGTATCTAAAAGGGACTACCGATATGGGCTTATTTTATGGCAATAATTGCAGTCCCGATCTTGTTGGTTATGCTGATGCTGGGTATTTATCCGACTCACACAAGTCTCGATCTCAAACAGGTTATGTGTTTACCTGTGGAGGCACTGCCATATCTTGGTGATCGACTAAGTAATCAATTGTGGCTACTTCATCTAATCATGCTGAGATAATTGCTATTCATGAAGCAAGTCGAGAGTGTATGTGGTTGAGGTCTATAATACATCTTATTCGAGATAAATGTGGTGTGAAATATGAAAAGTTACCCACTATTTTGTATGAAGACAATGCAGCATGCATAGCTCAATTGAAGGGAGGATTCATAAAAGGAGATAGGACAAAGCACATTTCACCAAAGTTATTTTTCACATATGATCTTCAAAAGAATGGTGATATTAATGTGCAACAGATTCGTTCAAGTGATAATATGGCTGATTTGTTCACAAAATCTCTACCGACGTCAACCTTCAAGAAGCTAGTGTACAAGATCGGGATGCGAAAGCTTAAGGATGTGAATTGATGCTCTCATCAGGGGGAGTTAATGCGCGTTGCACTCTTTTTCCCTTACAAGGTTTTGTCCCACTGGGTTTTCCTTGCGAGGTCTTTAACGAGGCAACCAAAAGGCGTATTATTAGATATGTGTACTCTTTTTCCTTTTCTAGAATTTTTTTTCCACTGGGTTTTATTTTAGTTAAGGTTTTTACGAGGCACATTACCTGTTGAATAGACATTCAATGGGGAGTGTTATAAATAGAATTTTATTTATAGTGAATGTCCATATTTAGATAGATTCTAGGGTTTATTACTTGGTGGCTAAGTCAAACTCTCCTTATAAATAGAGGGTTCTATTCCATTGTAATTCATCCCAAATTCAATAAGAATTCCCTCTCTCTCTTTCTCTACAATATTGTTCTTGTTCTTCTATTATTTTATAACACGTATCTCTTTCTTTTTTTCCTTTTTTTTTCTTTTTTAATTTGCTAAAGGTGTCTCTTTCTTCTATGTAAAAAGATTAACATTAACGAACCAATAATTTATGTTGGTTTGGTAGTTTTTTTTTTTTTGGAAGTTTTACATTCGTATCCCGGAAACTTTTTTATCCTACATGTTCAATATTTGAGTAAACTACATTTAGTACTATACTAAATTACCATTTATATACTATAATTTAAAAAAGGGATATAATTGATAGGCATTTATATCACGCATAATTTTAGGACTTTCCAGATTCTCTTTCCTTTCAGTTCTACCCAGCCCCTCCGCACGTTATCCCTAACTACCCCCTCCTCCCCTCCCCTCCCTCCCCCCTACGTTTTACCTTCACTCCCCACATTCTGCGTATGTGAACTTCTTTACAGAACAAAAGTTACCCATATTCTTTATTTTTCTCCATTTAAATTCTTATTCTTCAAAATTCTTTCCCATTTTTAGTCAAGTTTAAGTTAAACAAAGAATAACATCAAATCTCCCAAAAAAAATACCTAAAAAAATGATAGTAGGTGATATCTTTGGGTATTTTAACACCAAAATACCAAAAAAAAAACCCTAAAATCTACACATGCAATGGAACCTACTAATGAAAGTTCATCTCTTAGACAAAACCGTGCAGAGAATAGAACAAAGCATTTGTATGATGTCAATGCTGGAGGCAGCAGTACACCAGGCGGCAAACAACTCAAAAGAAAGGGTAAAGAGCTTTGTGTAGATGACGATTTTGTTGACGATGTTCCTAAAATTATAAGAGTAAAAAAACCCAAGCTGTCTCCTGCTTCCTCAAAGCAAAAATCGAAGGAACGAGACAAAAAGCTCCCCAAATTGGTTTTAAAAAAAATTTACCGAATGTAAACATTTATTATTTTCGTTTCCAGTTTTGTAGTTTTGTTTTTTTTTTTCAAATATCTGTTTTAAGTGTTTTGGTAAATTGTAAATTAGTTGTCTTAATTATGTAGATTAATTGTAGTTGTGATTTTCTACAATTTGTATTTGTAGTTATTTTGTAATTATCTTGTATTGTAATTGTCATTAGCCTTTTCATTTTGAAACAGAGATGTAGTTACTTTCTTCTTCCTGCATTTTTGTAGATAATTTTTATATCTGTTGATTGTAATTATTTTGTAGTTGTCTTGTATTGCAATTGTCGTTAGCCTTTTCATTTTGGGAACAAAGATGTAGTTACTTTCTTGCTTGTCCAGATATACTTGTCCTTCTTCAATATCAGTTTGCGTTTATTCTTTTATTATTTCACTTTGCTATTTCTCTATATATGGAGAGGATGGCATATCAAGTAACTTTAGGGATCCAGAAGAACCTGCATCAAAATAGATATAAACAGTGTTATTATAATTTTGAAAAAACTTTATATGAATTCAAATTTATATTTAGATTCATTCTTTTAATATTATGTCAATGAGTATTTATTGTACAATCAATTTGAATATATTTTAGTGTGTGTAATGGTGCATTATAATAACTTTAAATGTAATATTTTATTAATATTAAATGGCTATCAAAATCAGGTATCTTTTTATAACTTTGAATCTGACCAAAAGTTTGATAGCTAATGCTTCTTTGGTCTTAAATGATTTTAACGTTGATATCCTTAAATGAATTTGACAGTTTGTCAACTGGCTCCTTAATGGAGTTTAACGTTTTGGACTATATATAATTATTATCTATATATAAGTATAGTTTGGTGTTTTTATTTTCGGAGAATATGAAAAAGGTGAACAAGATTAAAAACTTTTCTTCTAGATTTATTCTATTGTGCTGGGTTTATTTTGATTGAGCTTTGTTGTTTCTGCTCCTAGTTATACTAGAAGAGCTTGTTGAATCCTGAGGGATATATACGACTAATATTATTTATCTCGGTGTGGGCGAAATATCCTTAAGGACAGTGTCCTTGACACGCCTCAAGCTAAATCTTTTATTCTCCATCAATCTTAAGGATATTTCCACCTTCTTTTTTATGAAGAATCAAATTTGATGATGTACAAGTTATTTCTCTAATTCTAAAAATGGGATCTGCACTTCACGTTTGCATAATGGTATCATGGAGAATATCATTCTGTATTCAAATTATTTTTGTGGGGTGCAATATGTTAATCAAGTTATTTTAATTTTCTGCATTATCACATTATGGAGGATAAATTGCACTACAACATTAAGGTACACTTTTTCTAGTATTTGAATATGCGGGGATAATGATAACCATCTAATAGAACAAGTGGGTTACTGAATGAATCTCTTCAATAGCAAAATTGACGAAATTTGCTATGCCAAGTTTGAAAAAATTTCAATTGATGTATTTTTATTTTCTTTGAAATTACATGAACATGATTTATCCAAACCTCTATCAAGACATATGTGC
Organism: Nicotiana noctiflora; assembly: GCA_032618575.1. NCBI lineage: Eukaryota > Viridiplantae > Streptophyta > Magnoliopsida > Solanales > Solanaceae > Nicotiana > Nicotiana noctiflora. Next base: position 29,032 of record JASVEL010013827.1, read on the forward strand.
TTTGAAGAAAAAAAATCAACATAAATCTCTATCTTTGGGACAAATTAATTATATTCCTGTAATTGGAGATTTGAGTGAATTAGAATTGAAAAAACACATAAGATTAAATGGTTTGATTTTTCTTGTAACGGTGTACCATATCTAAATATTTGTTACTTTTATTACTTAAGATACTGGGATTTTTCAATTAATTAATAAATTGCATGCTTATTGTTTTATATGATAATCTCGAGGTGAAGCTATATTATTAGCTTGTTGTTTATAAATTGGTAAAATTCTTTATGAGTTGTCAAGATATTATCTCCTTAACTTGAAATTTTCGAAAATGTGGGGGAACATGGTGTCCTGAGTTATCTAGCTTGGTCCTAAGAAGAGAATAATAAATAAAAAACTGTTTACTAAAATTATAACATTGAAGCATTACAAAATTGAGATTTTTTGTGGAAAAAGTATTATATTGGAAAATCAAAATTATGTTGTATTTTTGGCTCCGATAAGTTATTTCATTACGGATCTCTTTGTTATTTGGGTGATGAAGAAATCATTGAATTATGATTTGATTCCTGTAGAAGTTAAAGTTGCTTCTATATTTTAGAAAATTTTATTTTGGTGCTTGACTATGGAAGATACATAAAGAAAATAAATTTTCATGTGTTGAAAGATGTTTCAAAGGGCACGAGTATAGAAGTCAAGTTTTATTTTATTTGAGATGATTTTACGCCTTATTTGAGAAATACTATGAGTTAGTATTTTGTATGTGAATCTTCCACTGTATTAGAAGGATACAGTGATGATATTGAATCTCTGATTCAAATGAGAAAAAAAACTAGCTAGTTGCTATGTGATCTCCTTTTGGTGGTTGTTAAGCTTTTGGAATTGTCTGGCAATGAGGTTGATTAAGCAACCTCTTGTTGATTTGAACCGACAATAATTATGTCGATGAATTGTGATTTCCAAAGCGCAATATTCCACTAGGAATTAAACCGACAATAATTTATCGATGAAGTGATTGCCAAGGCGCAATAACCATTGTAAGAAAATAAATTTCTCAATGGGAAGTATATATATATATATATATATATATATATATATATATATATATATATATATATTCTCTCAAGACGTTATGTGATAAAACAATTGCTTAGATATGAGAATTTTTTTATATATATTATATGTAGTCAAAAGAGGATGTGGCCGATCCTTTGACTTATAAGTGAAACATCGAGGGGTTGAGACTTTTGCCAATTTGAGATGTATCAACAATGATGGTAACCCAACCATGTGATTGGAGATCCCATGAACTAGGTTCATATGGGTAATAACAAGTCATTAGTTGATCAAATATGCACTATTAAAATATGTCTCTTCCTATGGTGTATGTTTATATAGTGCAACACTGCAAAGAATGTGAGGCTGAGTTATTAAACTTTTAATCCAATAATCCATAGCCTATTAAAGGTGGTGTATTATGCTGCGGAATACACTTGATGGATGGACCTATATGAGTGCGGAGTGGGGCCGTTTCTATGAAATTTGTGGCGAAATTTCTAGAGCACTCATGAAAACCTGGCGCGCGCATGGCCTATTAGCGCAATACCGCGATAAACAACAAAGTGTGTGTGGCTGTAATGTGATAAATAAGATACTAAATTTACAAAAGAATTCTTGGTTCATAAAAGTTTTAAACTGCACCAATTTTTCTGTGAGTTTAATCTTATTTTATCTAGGTCTGGTTCATTGTCCAAGTGATACCAGATTTGATGCATTATGCTCATTTGTGAATACCCAGTGAAACTTTTTATTTTATTCTATGACTTAAAATTCTTTTTGAGTTATGTGGGGGATTGTTAAAAATAATTTTAATAACTCAAAAAGAAATATTCAAATTTATATTTAGATTCATTCTTTTAATATTATGTTAATGAGTATTTATTATATAATTAATTTGAATATATTTTAATGTGTGTAATGGTGCATTATAATAACTTTAAATGTAATATTTTATTAATATTCTATCAAAATCAGGTTTTATAACTTTGAATCTGACCAAAGTTTGATAGCTAATGCTTCTTTGGTCTAAAATGATTTTAACGTTAATAGCCTTAAATGAATTTGACGGTTTGTCAACTGACTCCTTAATGGAGTTTAACGTTTTGGACTATATATAATTATTATCTATATATAAGTATAGTTTGGTGTTTTTGTTTTCGGAGAATATGAAAAAGGTGAACAAGATTAAAAACTTTTCTTCTAGATTTATTCTATTGTGCTGGGTTTATTTTGATTAAGCTTTGTTGTTTCTGCTCCTAGTTATACTAGAAGAGCTTGTTGAATTCTGGGAGATACGCCTAATATTATTTATTTCAGTGTGAGCGAAATATCTTTAAGGACAGTGTCCTTGACACGCCTCAAGCTAAATCTTTTATTCTCCATAGTTTTTTTATTTTTTCCAACAATTGATTTATCTGAAAACAATACTGCTTAACTCTTTCATTAAACGAAATTGTATTCTATTGAAGATAAATGTGGTAAATTTGTAGATAATATCGTAAAATTATAATTCTATGCAATTTCGAACTACACACATCGTACTTGTGTTATCGTTGGTGATTGCCAATTTCATATTTAAATCTCGTACACTTATACGAACCTAAGCTTTTATTCTCCTTTTTAGTCTCCATATACACACGAACCCCCATATCATTCATAATCTTCATTGGGGAACAATTGTCGTACACGATGTATTTGATTTCTACGATTATATTTGTAGTATCAATTGATAGATGTTCTGCAATTGTAGCTATCAGAATACCGTAGCTTGCATTCTCCTCTACCACAATGGCATCAACTTCAAAATCTCTAAATTTGCCATAGTTATCCAACTTCCATTAAATTGTAGCATGATTCCGATTTTGGACATGATTTCTTGTTGCTGTTTATTTTTTTTTGGATTTTTATATTGAGATATATATATATATATATATATATATATATATATATATATATATATATATATATATATATATATATATATATATATATATATATATATATATATATATATATATATATATATATATATATATATATATATATATATATATATATATATATATATATATATATATATATATATATATATATATATATATATATATATATATATATATATATATATATATATATATATATATATATATATATATATATATATATATATATATATATATATATATATATATTATATATATATATATATATATATATATATATATATATATATATAAAATCGACAATTTGATTTCTAAAAACGACGAAGAACAGAATTTATCAACTTTGAGTTGTTGAATATCGAAAATTTGAATTTTACAATTTGAATTCAACTCGTCGAAGTTGTTAGTAGTTGAATATGTTCGTATTTTTTGAAGATGTTCGTTCTTTTTTTTTCAGATTTGAATTTTAGTTTAAGAGAAAAATACACAGATGAGAAATCCCATTTCCCTTTTAAAAATTGAATTTAATGTAGAATCAATTAATCTCAAGATTCTCTCCTTAATTTTAGCACGTTTTTTAGGAAATATTCTGCCCTTATAATACCTATTAAACGAATTGTACAAAAATTGTAGGAAAAATGTGGATTAGGCGAGTAATTTAGATACTATGCACATTTTTAGTAATAAAGTTTATATATGGTATAGGAAGGAAATTTTTTATTTTTTTAGTTGGATTTAATTAAAGTTTTAAGGATCGCAGTTGCATCCTTGGAAAATTTGATAGTCAAATGATAAAAATTATGGGTTTAATCAGGGGAAAAAATTACGTGTTACAGCACACTAAGCCATTTAATTTGAGAAATCATAAATTAAAGTAACGCAACATATTATTTAACTGTGTTTACACTTGGTGCAAACATTATTACAGATAAATTTTTGTCCTGATATGTTGAAACTTGAGTTATCGCCTGTTTGGCTAAGTTTCTTAGAGGTTAAAATTACTTTTTCTTTTTTGCTTTAAAAAGTACTTGCTAAATTTAAGATGTTTGGCTAGGATTAAAAAAAAAAAGAGAGAGAAAACCTTACTATATACCTATTAATTTCAAATTATTTACTTTTTAATGTTTAAATCCCTACTATTTACCATTCTTACCCATACTCCCCAAACTATTTACCCGCTAGTTGTTCCCATAGTCAAGGCTTCAATTACAAAAAACTTAGCTTTATTTGAAAAAAATTGAACTAGACTCTGGCCCCATCCTCCTTTCTCTAATTGAGTGGTTTCCATGAACCATGCGATCAGAATTACATGTGGACAAAACTTACAAAACCATGGTATGGATACTTTATTAAGTACAAGAGCAGATTACATCCCAAATATGAATTTTTGTGTCTATTTAAATATTCATTATTGTTGGGCTTGAAGCTCAATTTTATTTTTGAAGATTTTTTACTTGATTTAAAGTGGGTGCTGTGAAATATTGCTTATAGTACCTTCTAGAAATTCATACTGAAATTTGATAGCATTTGGACCTCGAAATTTTCAATTGAAAATGAAGAAGAACACACCTACAGTATACCGCTACGGTATACAATATGATGTAGGGGTATATAGATATACTGCAACATTACACTATTATAGTTTACAAAATAATATACTGCTACAGTATACTAATATATCATAGGAGTATATATATACTGCAACAGTGTACTATTATAATATACAATATATTATTATGGTATACTGTAATAATATGCAAGATAATGTAACAATATGCTATATAGTATACAATATATTATAATAGTATACTTATTAGCCGTAAATTTACTTGCCTTTTCCTTTTTAATTTATTTTAACATTTTACCAAGCGTGAGGGGAAAATTAAAAATACAAAAAAAAGAAAAAAAATTATAGTATGCTATATGATGTAACGATATACTCTTACAATTAAATCCTTTTAGAATTTTTTTAAATTTTTTATTGACAATTGATATTATTTTAGTTTAATACTTAAATTAAATTTTTTTCACTCGTTGCGTAGAATTGTATACTCCCGTTGGTATATCTATATACTATAGTTGTATCATATGTTAGTTAATATTTATTTGGTTGTATTAGCTACATTTAATTGGTACACAATTTGACTTTTCTTTAGCAATAATATAAAAAAAGAATAATAAAAAAATAATGAAAACAGTAAATGGAATTAGTTTATGATGAGAAAAAAGAATATATAAAAAAGAAGTTAAATGCAATTAGAAAAGGAAAAAATAAAAAAGAAGAAAATGAGAAAAAATAAAAGGAGAAAAGAAAAAAAGAAAAAAATAACCATAGAAATAAAAAGGAATTGGAGAGTAAAGAAAAAATTTCCCCCAAAATCTAATATGGGAAAACAAATGGGTAGACAAGAGTAAATAGTTTTGTTTTTGTGGGTAACTGTGTCAAAACCCTAAAAAATGCTTTTGAGCAGCAGAAAAAGCAATTTTTTTATTTTTGGGAAGAAACAACAAATTCTAGCTTCTTCTAAAAAATAGAAGTAGAAAATTAATTCAAGACAAAAATATCCTTGCTATAAATTCGTATTTATAAATTATCCCTTAATTTTTTTTTCTACCATACCTTTCTTCTCTTTTTTATTTTCACAGTTTGTTTATTCTTTTCTCCTATTCCTATGTGGAATTTTTATTATAAATATATCTCTTATTTTATATAGTAATTATAACAATAGATTTTTAATATTGAATGATGTATTTTGATATATTTAAATTATCATATAAATCATATATATCAGGTATCCAATATTATTGATTGAAATAACTATATTTTATATTAATTAAAATCTTAAATTTATATTGCTACTTATGTTTTGTATTTTAGCTAAAATTCTTTATAATCTATATAAATATATAAAGCTAAGAATTGGTCAGCTGATGTGGCATCCCTATATGGCCTACTTTCATATTTATATTTTTTCTAGATTTTTGAGATTTTTTTTCCAATTTTAATACAAGAAAATCATTTACTACCTAGAACTAATGTCGAAATTGATGAGGCCGATGGACGAGGAGATTTCGGTTATTAAATATCCAAAAAATTGTAAGTATTACTTTCTTTCCGTTATGGAATACAATAGAGAAAAATTAATTAATTAAATTGTATCGGAAGTGCTCATTGGTTGTCCGTTCTTTTTTTTTTTTTGACTCCTATACCTTTTTGTTTTTTAATAATTTCACTGTGTATGCGGGTTGCAAATCTTTCTCGAATGTTTGTATTCTTAGTCACAAAGTTTACCCGATATCATTAACTGCAAGTTCCATATGTTACTTTTCTATAAGTTGAATCATATTCTTGGCAAGGAAAGAGCTTGATTTTACTAGAATTATATCCAGAAGTTGAATATTTATTTTATTCTAGCTCCTAATAGTTGCTTTTCAAAAACAACACACGTGTGTCTTTCTATTCCTTCTTTAACCTTTTTTTAGTTTGAATTGAAGTTATTCAGTTTAAGCCTTCTATTGCTAATGTATATTTTATTGTATGTTGTGAAAATTAGTGATATCTCTCGCTCCTTTCCTCCTCTCCTCCATTGTTGGTTTTTTCAGAATTAAATTTTCTTGACAATTGCTTTTGCTATCCTCTTCGTCTTATGCACTCTAAGTCATATGTATAAAGAAAGCCTAATATTTCTGTTTCTGCACAATGTACATTTTTTGAGTTATGATTTAGGTGTGGTTACTCTCTATTGGAGTATATATATGGTCTAAATAGAGATGTGTTGGCATCTCTCTTTAGCCACCAATAGTATTACTTATATATATGCAAGTGCATCAAAGATTATGAATTTGTGGCTGATAATATGCTTTAAATTTAATAAAAGAGGTAATATTTGAGAAAGAACAAGCAATCTTGAAAAATAAAATTGGCCAAAGGGGGTCACCCCGGTATCACCAACGGGAGGTTTTAGAGATATGCGGCGATACAAACTCTTATATATTTTACTTATATATATAGAGTGTATATGCAACATAACATTAGCGATACAAACTCTTCTATATTTTACTTATATATATATAGAGTTTATTATATATGTATATATAATGTTATGTTGCATATACACTCTATTGATTTTAATATTTTTAGTTATTTAGATTATCCAAGCAATATACAAGGAATGAAGTATGATTTACTGATATTATTTATAATCGCGCGAAGCACGGATAGTTTCACTAGTAAATATATAAATGCATATCTCGTTTGAAATAATACTAATTACAAACTAGATCTTTATTGTCCTTTTTTATAATTTGATACTCAAAAGTATTTTTTGAAAAGATTGGCCAAATAAAGTATGCTTACAAAAAGTACTAGTCACTTGAATTGGCCAAACACAATTTTGATATTTTGCCAAAGTACTTTTTCGAGAAGCATTTTTGAATAAAAATACTTTTTAAAATAACGAAATTTTGACAGCTTAGCCAAACGGGTTCTTAGACGAGTAGAGTTATAATGCTTTTCATAACCCATTTTAACTCATATTATAAACTTGTCAAAATAGCATTTCGGACTGGTCATTCAAAAATAGCCAGCGTTTACCAAGTCAATAAAAAATAATCACTATTTTGCTGCAACAGAGACCGGTCCAGCATATTTACTGGAGTTTCTTGTTCCCGCGCCCCCTGGTACCGAGACCCCCGGTAATCTCTTGCAGGGCGCACAAGTAAAGGCCAACTTAAGTACTGACCTGGCTTACTTAACTTTAGTAATGGTGAGCAGCACGAAACTTATTTCAATCATTTACTAGAGTTCGGTGCACTTGTGTATGAACTTCCTGCATATTATGCTAGACCGGTATACTTTGTTGGCTGAAGCACCGATGCTCTAAACTCCAATATACTATGTTGGACAGATATATTATATTGGAACTCCAGTATATTATGTTGGAGTATTTTTTCGAATATTGAACAATATTTTCGTTCAAATTTATCTTTACATGAAAAGTAGCTAAATTTCGAGGACTATTTTTTAACGATAATTTATAAATCTTGCTTTTTTTCCCTATAAACTTTAAATAAGTTGGGTTAGGATTTAGTTTTCGGCTCAATTTATTTTGATGGGTTCAAAATTGACCCAACATGCTCATGTGACATCTCTATGATCCATGCAAAAAAAAAAAAAGCAAATTCCCGCTGCGGGAATCACGCATAATCTCAATAGAAACAGTCGTATAACAAACAACAACAACCCAGTATAATCCCACTTAGTGGGGTCTGGGGAAGGCAGTGTGTACGCAGACCTTACCCCTACCCTGGGGTAGAGAGGTTGTTTCCAAATAGACCCCCGGCATCTTTCCCTCCAAGAACTTCCCACCTTGCTCTTGGGGAGACTCGAACTCACAACCTCTCGGTTGGAAGTGGGGGTTGCTTACCAGGAATCACGCATAATCTCAATAGAAACAGTCGTATATGAGAAGAAATAAACTCCAGCAAACATGTTCGTCAACTGCCGAAGGCAAACCATGTCCTTCTCAATCAAAAGCATTAAAATTAGAAGTCCAAAATAAATTGGCTTTTTCAGTTTTGATAATGGTGACCGGATTAAAGAAGATATAGACGTGAAGAAAATTTGCTTAAAGCAAAATTAAAGTAACCACATACTAGAAAGTGTCTTTCTTCACTAAAGCAGAAGTGTACAGTAGTTTGAAAAACATTTTGCTTTCTCAACTCTTTTTTTTTTTACTTTTAATTCATTAAACATTTCTTTTTCTTTTTCTTTTTTCTTATCTTTTTCTTTTTCCTTTTGGCAATGTCCAATTTGTATTTGAAAAAATTGAGTTTATATATTGAAGTGATTGAAAGATGACGTGTCATGACACGAATGCTGGTCAAAGAATGATGGTAAGCAAGGAGGCACGAGTTGCAACAGATACGAGCAGAGGCACGAGCAGATATTCAAAAGACACGATGCTCGTACCTATTTAAATCTAAAAGTCAAGAAGAATGAATCTGACAGCAAAAGAGAGTACAAATACAGTATTTAATAAGTATTAAATACCAGAATTAGAGAATCTATATTAAATTACAATGATTATGTAACGGGGCATTTAATATATTTAATTGTCTATAATAGCCTTATTATGACAAAGGCAAAATATATATCTTAGAGATAACTATAAAAAGGAGAAGTCTGATTATTTGTAGACACAAAAAATATCAACTGAATATACTGATTTATTTTGTTTTCTGCTATCTATCTTATTGTTACCAAATTCTATTATTTGTAGACACAAAAAAATCAACTGAATATACTGATTTATTTGGTTTTCTGCTATCTATCTTATTGTTACCAAAATCAATTTCTTTTGTTCATTTTCTATATCAGTAATCAGAGTTCTTCTAAAGGTAAAATTTTGACTGAAATTCTATTTTTTGTTAAACACAATGCATATAGTTAAATGTTAGAAAAATAATGGGATGAAATAATCTGGCTTCGATAGTGTAATCATTGTCCTTAAGAAATTTAAGCTTCTCACTAATTGCTCCAGGGCTAATAGCATAATTCCTTCAGGATTTTACAAAGCCTCTGAAATTCGAGTTTCAGCAATTAACTCGAATTTTCCATAAGAACATAATTTTTGTGAGTTGTAGAAAGTAAGTAGAAGAGAAGAGATGGAAATGTTCGGATATATTTTATTTTGGAGATGATATGAGTATTTATAGTACCTCTAAGAGTCTGTTGGAATTAATAGGCTCATCTCTTCGTAAAAGACATCTTTTAAAACTAATAGTCACCTTTTTGAATTTAAAAGAAAGTTGTTAAAAAAACTTTGTTCGAAATTTAGAGGCAAAAATGTTTATAATTAAATCTATACTATATTAAAAGCACAAGGTCCTTAGCGAAATATCGTTCGCCTTTTTCCCCCTTAAAATTTAATTTTATATTGAACAAAATAATTATTTAAAGGGATAATTGCATAAAAGTACAGTTAATGTATTTACTTTTCATCCGTATAGCCATCATTTTAAGTTTTCATCGATATAGCCCTAAAAATCTCATAATATGACATCATGTCTGGATTTAACTTTACATACCTATATATAATTTTTTATTCTTTGCACACAACCAACTTAAATCAATCATATACATTCTTATTGCAATTACAACAATGCAAACCAATTATAACGCAACTTAAAAAAAAATCTAAATTTTCTTTTGTCCCAAGTTATAAATAGCATAAACAAAAGAAATAAAAAATAATATTGAAAAAAATTGCTACAAATTCGCAAGTTGGCAGAGAAATCAACAAAAAATTAATTTTATACATAGATTGTTCAAGAAAAAGTAAGAAAAAATTTAATATCAGTTTTAAGTCCACATATGTTGTACATGTATAAAAATGTATAACTTAGTTTAAAATCGTATAAGAAATGTATAATAATTTACTCTACTATTTCACCAAAACAAAAAAGTAAAATTAGTTTTATCTGCACATGTGAAAGGGGAACTTACTTCAAAGAGAAAGACCACCGCACCAAAGTCGAACAGAAATCACGAATAGAAAGAATAATGGTGTATACACTATTTACACACCTAATATACAACATTATACAATATTATACACTTATTATATTTTTGTATAATGTTGTATAATATTATATAATGATGTATAATGTCATATACGAAAACTAAATTTCACCTTAAATTTCCTTTTTCAACTGGTATGATTCTCAAAACCAATTATAATTATGCTCAATCAACCCAGTACTCTAGATTCAAGTTACTAAAAGTTTTCTCAATATTTTTAGCTTTACCCAAATAATTTGACTTATATTAATCAACACCCGTTTGATTTTTTCACCAAAATACATCTTCCTCGGGTCTAATTAAAAACTCATAAATTACAATAGGCTTAAAATCTCAGTCTAGGACTTCTATTTTGAAGAAATTTCAACAAAAATCAAGAACCCAGTTCCGATTTTTAGTCCAGAATTTCAATCTTGAAGAAATTTCAACAAAAATCAAGAACGCAGTGCTTTCCCCAATTTTACCTTACCAAATTCATTCTCAACGAGTTGTAAAGTAGTCCAACTGAACCAAATCTCTAGGTTGAAGATTCTTGGACTATTATCAATTAATTTCAATAGCACCCACTCGAATGTGAGCACGATTCTTTCATAAAATTTCAGATCTGAAAAGCTTCTAACTCCCTCAACTTAATTTTTTGGTTTGGATTTCAAAATTTTGACTTTACAACAAACTTAGAAGAGGTGGCTACTGTAGTGGAGAGAAGAAGATGAGAAAATGTAGAAGAGATGAGTGAAGATTGTTTAGGTTAAAGATTGAAATTTTTATTTCATGATATATACAATATGGGCTCCAGCATGTAAAATTCTAAAATATGGGCTCTTTATGGTTATAGAACTAGGTGAGGTGATATACAGTGTAATTGTTTCTTATTTAAATTATCTCCTAATATTTAGAAGTTTCAAATCAAGTAAAAATTTATTTATTAAAGTTTTCCTTATTTAAACAGTTACATATTAGTCTAAAATTTAGGATATTAAATCAATTCAAATTTGACCTTGTATAGATCGAACAATTCATTTATAATAATTTGTTCCTACTTTTTTAGACCTACAAATTAGGAACGTGAATTTATAAATTTGATAAAGCATGTTAAGATTCCATTGAATGTACAATTTTCATCCAAATTAAATATTTAAAATTTTCGTTATATATCAAATTTATATAATTATTTTTTTAGAAAGATACTTTACCATTAAAGTTTATTTCATATTTTGGCTATCTATAACGTTAATCCATTATATAGATTTGGGCGAGAAGCAAATGAATAAAAAAAGTAAACTAAAGATTTAATGTCTGCTTTATTGAAATGTTTTCAGAGGCCACCAAGTTAAGAATTAAATAAATTAGAAAAACAATAATTACTCTTAGAGGAGTAACACAATTACATATTATATTTTACCATCGTGTGCTTCTAATAAGCTATTAATAATTTGATAAACAATTCAATGCGCTAATTCATTACTACAATAACATTAAAGAATATTCATAAATATTTACTCATTGATAGTAACTAATAGATAATAACTTTATTGTCAAACAAAATAACATTAAAAAAATTTGAAGAAAAATATATATAATCAAGACCCGGCAAAACGCGTATCATATTATAGGACTGAAGGAAAAATATCTCTCTCTTTATATATATATATATATATATATATATATATATATATATATATATATATATATATATATATATATGCACGAAATGTCCTTAGCGAAATGTCGTTCACCTTTTTTGTTCTTTAAAAGTAAAATTTTACATTAGACAAAATAGTAATTTATTATTTCCTAATATTTAGGACTTTAAAATCAAGTAAAAATTTATTTATGTAAATTCTTTCTTTATTTGAATCGAATGAAATAACTACCAGCATGTAATTAAAAGTAGGCAAAATACATAAACGGCCTCCTTCAAGTTGTCCTCAACAGTCAGCCAGACACCTTAACTGACCTCATTTTCAGTTGGACACTTCAAGCCTTCAATATAGTAGGTCAATTAAACACCCAACTCCATCAACCCACTCGCGTGAAATACACTCTCATATTTATGTGAAACGAACAAATAAGAAAATGCCATATGTAATTTTAATTAAAAAATTTGCCACCTATTATAAAAATAATAATAATAATAAATAAACTCTAGCCTCCCAGCCGCCCCCTCTTCTTCTTCATCTTTAAGATTGTACTCCTCTTTCATTTCAAGAAAGTATCTGTACACCCCCAATAAATTAGCAAAGATCAGACATGAACAAAAATATATATCTTCACAAAATATGCAATACAACACACTAAAAGAATAAATAGAGAATGACCATTGGGGCAACAACCATGACCTTATAATTGGTAATAGCCATGGACGTGGTAATAGCCATGAACGCCGGCAACAACCATAACCGCCGACAACGAATTTCTAGTTTTGTTGTCTTTGCTTTTGGGTTGGATTTTAGAAGTAGCCGATGTAATCGTGGCAGTAGCTCCATTAATTTTGGCGAGCTCCATTCACTATTATGGTTAAGTTGTGTTGATAATGGTGGGTTAAGGTTCAGAAGAAAATTTTGGAGAAGAAAAAGGATGAAAAGTGGGCTCCACAAGTTAAATTAAAAAAAAAAGTATTTGAAAGTCTCCACTTGCTGCTTGGTGAATGTAGAACACACACTTTGTCATGTCACTCTGGAGGGTTTAAGTGATACACTAAAAAATAATTTAAGGTGTCCAACTGAAAATGATGTCAGTTGAGGTGTCTGGCTGGCTATTGAGATTTCGCCTTAAAAGTATGTTTCTTCCATATATATAGAACAAAAAATAGTCCTAATTCCACACTAAAGAACGTGTAATACACAAAATCAACTTTGTAATTAAGTATGTTTCTTTCTTTGGATATAATCAAACCAAAACATTCTTAATAAATTATGAAGCCTAAAAGTGTAAAAGAACATTAAACAATAAGATGAAGCATTAGAGACAATATCTTTTTCAGTAAATTGTCGTTAATTAGTTTTCTTTCTTTTGGTATTTATTTAAATAAAATGACAACTTTCTATATTTTTCTATGTATAAAGTTACTTATTGTAAAATATTCGTTTAAGATAAATATTTTAAAACTTAGCATTTAATAACATGATTACATGTTTTTCTTGTACTTATATTTAATTGATTGATGCTAAATATTAACGTTAAATACACGTGCAACGCACATACACTATAACTAGTTAAATAATAGGTGACTAAAATACTAATTCTCGACTACTTAATTGGCACAAAATCCAAGTACGTAATCTTGACTATTAATAATAATATAATTAAATTCCAATTTCCCTCCGAAACACCTTTAAAGATATTCAAAATATATAACACAAACAAGTAATTTTAACAATCTCTTCCTTTCTTTCTTTTTCCGACGAGAGGCAGAGCAACCTCTTCTCAAATACTCTCTTCAAACACTAACTAATCTAACATTAAAGAAATTATTAACTATCCGTCCAAATAATTAATTTATTTTCCAAAAAATTATTACCAGTAGCAACCACATGCAAAGGACAATTTGATAGCTGAATAGTTCTCAACGTTGAAACTCACTTTTCAAAAGTGAAATACAAGTATACAACATTATATATAAAGTGCAAAATCAGCAAAAACATAAACTAAAAATACTTTAATCTCCACGAAGTTTTTAGACCATAAGGTGCTAGAATTATTCACAGAATCCTGATGTTACTTAGCAGATTATAGAACATACGAAACTTACTTTCTAAATTCGCGGGTTTTTATTGAGTATTTCTGGAAGAAAATTGAGTGAGTATGCAATTTTGGTTTTCGTTTTCCACACTTCTCCCGCGGGTCCAAAATAAGTGATTTTTTTGTTATTTTCTTGTGGTCCAAAAGAAGTAATTTTTTCAGATTTCAAGAATGAAGTAATTATTTTTCCTACATTGTCCCTGGAGTAAATAGTGTTGGAATATGTATTAGAAGTGTTTAACTGTTTATATGAAATAAAGGTTAATATGATTAATTTTATTGCTAATTAATATTAAAAGGTAAATTTCTTAATCTGTGTTAAAATATCTAAAATATCACTTATTTTAAACATAAGAGAGTAGTATTTTAGTTTATGTTCTGAATGTGATGTTAAGCGTATGAATTTCAGTAACTTCACTGCTCCTATTAATGTTCTCTTTCTTACTTTAACCACAAGTAATGAAAAAAAAATGTAAAATGATATTGGACCTGGTCAGTGAATTTGGGCCTGGTTAATTCATCTGGAAAATTCTGCCAGCCAGCGAGAATTCTCTTGCCAAATCTGTATTGATTATTTGATTTGTCCCAATACCCAAAATAGCCCATCTGGAGTTACTGGATAATTTTGGGTGTGAGACTCAATTGCGAGATGTTTGAGAAAGTTGAAATCCAATACGTTCAACTCGGACTTCATTGAATCATGTTTAAGAAAGTCTCAAAATATTTATTAATTTCTTAAATTTTATACCTGAGTCAAATAATTTCATATAAATTGAAACAGGCAATAATTTGTTATAAATCAGCTCCAACACAATATTTGGGTTGAGAAGAGCTATTGGGCCGAGAAGAAGCCAGAGGACCTGAAGGCCTTCAAAAAGGTTAAGTTGGGATCCAAGCCCACGAGGTACAATTAGGAACGGTTAAAAGGATAAAAATTGTGTGGTGTAGCCACTATTTAAGGTGATTTTTATTTTTATCCACCAATTTTATTGTTGAGCAAAAATAGCCGCTACTCTATTAAAATTAATATGAAAAGATATTTTTACCCCTTCTTCCATTTCTTTCTTCCAAAACCTTCGCTCCTCTCTCTGCATCAAATACATTGGCTCTGATTTCTTGATTAAGAACTAAACAAGCTAGGCGTGACTCTTGCGGAGGAAGTTAGTTCATTTAGTCTATAATTTTTAGCTGAAAACTACAAGAAAAGGAAAAGGAAAACACAAACAAGTATTTTTTTTTCTTCTATTTGAGATATTCACAAACAAAAATTAGTGCAAATGGGGTATTTGTTGAAAGAGGTTTTGAAGACACTTTGTGGAGTAAATCAATGGTCTTATATTGTTTTTTGGAAGATCGGTCGGATTACCGGTGTCTTATTTCAATGAATCAAATTCTTTTTTTTATTATTATTATTTTTATTTTTTATTTTTTATGTCGGTTCTGAACTTAGGGTTGGAAGTTCAAATATTAAGGACATTTGGTCCTTAACTTAGAGTTACAAGCATAGAAATTAAGGACATGCAGTCCTTAACTTAAAGCTACAAGCACAGCAATTAAGGACATGTAGTCCTAAACTTCGAGTTCCAAGTTCAAAAGTTAAAGGACATGTAGTCCTGAACTTAGAGTTATAAGTTCAAACGTTAAGGATAAGTAATCATAAACTTAGAGTTACAAGTTCAAAAACTAAGGACAAGTAGTCCTTAACTGAGACTTACAAGCTCATAAATTAAGGATACCTGGTCCTGAACTTACAGTAACAAGTTCATAAGTTAAGAACGCTTGGTCTTGAACTTAGAGTTTGAAGTTCAAAAATTAAGGACACTTGGTCCTTAACTTCGAGTTCCAAGTTCAAAATTCGAAGGAAATGTAGTCCTAAACTTAGAGTTATAAGTTCAAAAGTTAAGGACGGGTAGTCCTAAACTTAGAGTTACAAGTTTAAAAAGTAAGGACGAGTAGTCCTTAACTTAGACTTGCAAGCTCATAAATTAAGGACAGCTAGTCCTGTACTTACAGGAACAAGCTCATAAATTAAGGACAATTAGTCCTGAACTTACAGTAACAAGCTAATAAGTTAAGGATACTAGATCTTGAACTTTATGAGCAGAAGAGTATTTTTGTTCGGACGGGTAAAGTTCATTAAATCAGTGGTTAAAGATTAAAGACATTTTAAACAGTGATTTAAAAGTAAATACATGTATTATTAGTGATTAATTGTGCACTTCCCCCGCTTACAAGAGGCTAGCGGTTAGCAAGAAGAGGTTATGTGAAGTGTTATATGGAAAACTCCTCCCTCGTGGTCTCTCTCCCTTGTCCATTTCTCTTTGTGAACATGTCTTTTCATCCTCTTTTCTTTCTCTTGCTATCCTTAGTTACTGTCATTTTTAGGCAGGATATGGCAATAATGCAGATTTCCGAGGACATGACCCTTGATAGAAAAGTTTGGAGGTCTAGAATTAGGATTGTAGGATAGGGGCTTCTAGAGCTTTTCGTACCTCTTTCCTGAGGCTAGGTGTGGTTTGGTAGGGCCTTCCATAGATGTCTTGCGTTTTGTATCGTGCTCCCTATGGTAGTTACTGTTAGGTGTTATTGCATGCCTTTTAATTTACGGTTTTATGTATAGTTATCTGTTTATGCATTTTCTGTTGGAGTCACTAATGCTCTTTTGATGTTCCTTTTCTTTTTCTCTTCTTTCTCTTCTCTTTCACTTGAGCCGAGGGTCGATTGGAAACATCCTCTCAGCCCTTTCGGGTAGGGGTAAGGCTTGTGTACGTATTACTCTCCCCAGACCCCACTTTGTGGGAATACACTGGGTAGTTGTTGTTGTTGTCTTTGTTCACGTTGTCAAAATATCAATATGTTAATTGTGTATTTGGTTATGAATATCGGATCCATTACATAAAGATTTTTGAATTTAACAGAAAAGATGATCTTTTTTCTTTTAAACTGAAAATGTCCAAATATGCCCGTGAAATGTGAAATAGGACAAATATGCCCGTCGTTAATTGTTGGGCCCAAATATGCCCAAACCGTCCAATAGTTGTGCAAATTTGTCCTTTTTTAACAAAAATAATATTTTTTCTTTTCTTTTTTTAATTAATTAATATCAAAATATATTTTTTTCAGTTTTTACAAAAATATTTTTAAAAACTAAAAAATACTAATTTCTACAACAATTGTTTTTGTAAAAACAAAAATAAAATCTAAAAAGTAATTTTCTAAAGCAATATTTTTGTAAAAACTAAAAATAATTTCTAAAAAGTAATTTTCTAAAGCAATATTTCTTTTTATCAATATTTAGTTTAAAAAAATTCAGTTTTTCCAGTTTTTACCACTTTAGAGAATTACTTTTCAGTTTTTTTCTAGATTTTACAAAAATATTGTTTTAGAAAATAATTTTTCAGTTTTTTAAAGTATTTTTTTCGTTTTTTCAGTTTTTACAAAAGTATTGCTTTAGAAAATTGCTTTTTAGATTTATTTCTGTTTTTAAAAAAATATTGTTTTAGAAAATAATTTTTTAGTTTTCTTAAAATAATTTTTTTTCGTTTATTCAATTTTTAAAGAAAATAAATTCATTTTTTTTAGTTTTTACAAAAACAATGCTTTAAAAAAATTACTTTTTAGATTTTAATTCCGTTTTTATAAAAACATTATTTTAAAAAATATTTTTCAGTTCTTTTGTAAAAACTAAAAACTTTTAGAAAATTGCTTTAGTAAAAAAAAATATTTTAATTTTAGTTAATTTTAAAAATTAATAATATTTTTGGTAAAAAAAAGACAAATTTGCATAACTATTGAACGATCTGGACTTTGGGCCCAACTATTAATGACAGGCATATTTGTCCAATTTTATATACGGAAAAGGGCCAAATATACCCCTGTACTTTCAAATATGATTTATTTGTACCCTTCATTATATTATTGGGTCATCCATACCCCTACCGTTATACTATTGGGTTATCTATACCCCTACTATCATACTTTGAAACAAAAATACCCTTATTTCATATATATATATATATATATGAAATAAGCTAACATCTCTCAAAAAAAAAAGTAAACATTAATTAGGGACATGAAAGGAAAATCTTGGGATCTAATTGTCCCAAATCCATACTCGTCTAAGCAAAATCGTGACAAAAATAGATGCCATATACACAAAATTCTTTGTACGTCACTCGGTCACTGCATGCAAAAAAGGCCTCGTGATATCTTGTGGTAATCTGCTCCTCAGACCAAGTCTTAAACTAATGTGTAATACTAAAATATAGGATTTTACGTAGCACCCTAGTGAAAGCTCTCGTACGGCCAGTATCTTTTGGCTCCATCTCAGTTACTAAGTGTATGTGGTGATTAATTATGTGAACCCTGCTAACTATGTTTTTTGGAGCAGAAAAATGGTAGAATTGCCAGATTCTTTTTTTACTAATATATGACGCTATCAGATTCTCTTAAGATTCATAATTAAAGAAGAGGGGATATCAAAAGTTTTCTTTGTGGGATACTTATTCCTGTTAAGCATATGTAAATGTTGTTTAATTCTCGTGCTCCTCTCGTGGTTCCTAGGGAGACAAATCACCAATATTCTAGCACTAACTGGCAGAATAAGTGCCGGAGGCACCTTCCTAGCTACCCAACATGCCATTTAGCACACTGTTTCATCGCAAACAGTATATATGTAACCAATATTATTTTCTTTTAATATAATACAAAATAAATATTACTTCCTCTGTTTTAATTTAGATGACATATTTTTCTTAATACTTTGTTCCAAAAAAAGGCATATTTCTACGATTGAAAATACGGAAAATGGCCAAATATATCTCTTTACTTTCAAATATGGTTTACTTGTACCCTTCGTTATACTATTGGGTCATCCATACCCCTACCGTTATACTATTAGGTTATCTATACAGATAGTTGGGGTATAGATAACCCAATAGTATAACGGTAGGGGTATGGATAACCCAATAGTATAACGAATGGTACAAGTAAACTATATTTAAAAGTAAAAGGGTATATTTGGCCCTTTTCCGTTTCATATAATTAATGACATATTTGGACCTTTTTTGTATTTTTAAAAGAAAAGACTTATCTTACAGCAAGACACTGATCTCTTCGTCCAGTAATTTTTGTTCTTTCTTACAAAGAAATAAATTAGGGACGTGGTTCCCTTTTGTTTTTCTCCAACAGTGTAAAACAATCCTTAACCTCCTTCGACAACTTTTTACTGAGGAAAACACTTTCTTTGGGAAGTTCATTTGAAAAGGTTTTCTTGTAAGGAAAACTTATAAACGTTTGGTTGATGCCATTTTCTAAATGTTTTGCGAGTATTCACAAAAAACAAAGGTCTTTAAAAAAGTATTTCGAATTTGTGAATGCAACCCTTTAACAATAAGTTCAAATGCATGCAATATTTATTATACGATACGTAATTATATGAATACATATATAAAAATTTAACAGAAAATAAATTTATAAGTTTAAAAGCACAATAAATTTAGTATTTAAATTTTAAATACTATGTTAACCAATATTAAATATTCTCGAATCCGTCTTGCGAAGTACTCAGGGTTGAAGCTATTTGGTCCAACGGTGATCAATTGAACACCCCCTCGCTAAAAAATTATACTATATATTGTTTGTTATTGATTAATAAATAGACTTTGAAATACCTTGCATAGCCCATTGACTAGAGCTGTTAATATGGGTCGGGTCGGGCAAGCCCAACCCGGTCCATGTGGGCTTTAGTAACTGACGGGCTAGGTTGGGCTAGCCCACCATTTTGACGGGCATTATAATGGTCGGCCCATCTCAGCCCTATGTGGGCCGCAGGCCCCCACGGGCCAGCCCATCATTTCTATAAATATAATTTTATATTTTTTCTTTAAGTTCTAACCTTAAAAAAAGATAATTATTTAAAAATTAAAAAATATCTTGTTAGAAATTATTCGCAAAACTTAATAACTTTTTATATTGTCCCAATATATCACAATAAATGCTAAAAAAAAAGTAAAAGACAAGATTGTATTTCATCCAATAAAAGTCAAAACTTAAAACAAACGTTCATGATGCTTATGAGATATCTAACACATCATCTTCATCAAACACATTTGAATCCGCTTGTGACAAGGTTGTCAATTCATATGCAATATTAATTAATTAAATTTTAAAATTAATAATATTTAAATTCACATTAAAAAATTATTACCAGTTTGAAAAAATCTGTGCATCCAATTTCGAGTAGTAACAAGTGTTTGGATATTTTTATAATAAATGCAACTTCTATACTTTGTAAGAACAAGCCACTAATATTAAATGTCGATTCTGATGCTACAGTTATAATAAGAATACTAAGTACATCACGCACCATCATCAAAAGATCAGGATATTTTTCTAGAATGGCCCTTCCAATACATGACAATATTCATCTCTTGAAACTTCTCTAGATTACGTTTCGGTTCCTCTTAGTAAAGATTCAGTTCTGACTTTCCATCTCTAAAGGAAGTATACTTTTATTTTTTTTACATATTTTAAAAAAATATTTTATTAGGCTCGCGGGTCAGTCCGGCACAGCCCCAATCAAGCCTCACGTACCACGTGCTTATTCGGACCGGGCTTAAAACCCTCATTTTTAAATAGGCTTCAAATATTCTAGCTCAGCTCTGCTAAATCACGAGCTGGGCTGGGCTGGGCTGGCCCAATGTGCCAACCCCATATTGACGGCTCTACCATTGACAAAGGATATTTAAAATTTGAACATTTTTATCAAATTTTCTAGCTTCGCTACCGGAAACTTATCCTTAAACAAAGAATTTAAAGAACTTTGTGCGGAAAATAAGATAAATGATCAAACAAACGCTTTTTTACACCACAAAAAAAAAAAAGTCACGTTTTCGCTCATAAAATAATTTCAAACTGATGTAAGAATTTGTGCCCGTGCCGCCGCATCCACCTTGCTTTAAGTGGTCCCTTTCGTTTACAATGGATGCCAATATATCTTACGGACTAGTAATAAATATTATAATTAATTTTTTTGTTAGCTAATCAAAGATAAAAACAACAAGATTATGATTACAAGAATAATGAGTCCATTTTAATGAATCACAATTAGGCAATGAAGTAAATTGCCTAGATTCCTTGCTAATCTAGTCAATAGTTAGTACGTTCTTAGCACTTGTCACAACCACATCCCTACGTTTATGTTAGAATAATAGTTTGATTACCGGCTGATTAATAATTAATTAAAACAATTATACCTATTATGGCCAACTCTGATTTTTTATTTTATTTTAATAATTGTCGTCATTGACATAAATTTGTATCTCTTTTGTCGTCTAACTATGATAATTACGTGACAAACACATCAATGGCCTACCTTTGATTAAATGAAGGCTTGACTAGGATTTTTTATTTCTTTTTTATTTTTGTTATCCAATGCTTCAGCGTTATAAAGTCTGTGTGAAATAGCAGAGTATAGTATTTGGCTTTTGTGTTTCCAAAAGGACAACTGCGGTAGATATATAAAAATTCGAATGTATTTGTCCATGAAATGTGCAAGTTTTTAAAAAATTCGAAAATGAGTTTTTCAATAATCAAACAGTGATTTTGACTCTTTTCTCAAAAAATTTAGAAAAATATTTTTTTCCAACTCAACAACAACAACTACCCGGTATGTTCCCACAAAGTGGGGTCTGGGGAGGGTAATACGTACACAGGCCTTACCCCTACCCGAAAGGGTAGAGAGGCTGTTTCCGGCCGACCCTCGGCTCAGGAAAAGAGAGAGAAAATCAACAAACAAAACAAAACAAAACAATGTTAGTAAATCCGGGATAAATCAAATAAATAATTATCTAAACATAAAACCAAAAGTAGAATGACATGCAAGTTACTACCATAAGAGGCACAATACAATACATTAATTAACTATAGAGATCGCTACCAAACCCCACTCAGCCCCTAACAGAAGTACTAAGAATTCTAGAACGCCCTACCCTACAACCCTAATACTAGACCTCCAAACTTTCCTATCAAGGGTCATGTCCTCGGAAATCCCCATTCTAGCCATATCCTGCCTAATCACCTCACCCCAATACCTCTTAGGCCTCCCTCTGCCTCGACTCGCGCCAACCACCGCCAGTCACTCACAACTCCTCACCGGTGCATCAGGGCTTCTCCTCCGCAAAACTGTAATATTTTTTTAGGTTAAATTCATATTAAAATCCAAATATTATTTTTCAACTTAACTCTAGATACTACTTTTTTTCAAAATCTATAATTTTATGCCCAAACGTAACGCGTGCATAAAGTCACAATTCCAACGTCGTCTTATTTTTTTATAAGGAAAAGGTCAAATTTTGCTCGTTGATTATGAGCGATTCTATCCTATATTATACTTAATCTAGTATTATCTGTAGCTAGAAAAAATATCGAATTTATCTTGACCTCTAAAAGATCTGTAATATTTGGTAAATTTGAACCTTCTTTCTTAAAGTATGTATAAATAAAATCCATTCATTTTGCGCATGGGCTTCGTTAAGCAATGAAAAATACGAGATTATTTGCTAATTATAAGGGTATAAATTGATTTAAACTATAATTGAGGATAAAATGAACAGTTCGAATAGTAGAGAGAGATTTAGACATGCCTTTTTTCTTACTACTTATCACGACCAACTCTAATCCTAAAAGGGATAAGCGGTCACCGACAAATATAATCCGGACTAAAAGACCAGAGTCGAATTTCACAGAGAACTAAGGTTTAACTACAACTATTGATTGTTACTAAGAAAACAAGTTCGAACAATTGCTAAATTATAAATATTAAGTTCTTATATATAATTAACTAACAAATTAAAGTAGTATATTAACAACTAAAGATGCTACGGGTTGGAGAAAAGATTAAGGAGGTCTAGATATTGGCGGAGCCAGGAATTATACAAAGGGATGTCAAAATAAAAAAAAAATGCTGCTATCAGGAATGGAACTTGCAATCTTCTGTAAATTTTGATACCCCTTGATTATTGCACTAAGAATTTATCTTGTGTCAAGGGGTGTTAACCCATTGTATATATTCAATTTTTTTTAAAAAAATACCTATTTACGCGGTGTTATTTTTTCTCAATTGTTGGAATCATTCTCGCTGCGTCTTCTATAATTTCGCCTAAGTATTCTCTACCAATCGTGAGTACTTCGCGTGTCGTAATTCTCTCTCGAGCAACTACCACAATTTACTAGACATATTCTCCCGGAATACGCAAGCTGGAACTAATTCACTGATCACTTCGATCTCACCAAGGTTTCGTTATCTCCAATTCCGCTTTTAAACACTACGTATTGATCTCTCACATACGTTAGGAGTGATGTTGTTCAACAACTACCTAAATATGTACTGTCTCTCAAGAAATACACACTAATAGGCAATTGATGGTCATTTAATCTAAAACAGTTAACACGTAGTTGAACAAATAGAGAAATCTAACGTTTCAATTATATAAAACATAACGAGCATTTATCTTACAAAAGATTCTATCAAAATCTTAGATAACAAATTAGCTATTCGTAATAGTATGCAAATTTATAATACTAGAATTCATAACCAATAACGAAAATAGGAAGAAGCAAGTGAAAAACCCGTAGGAGATTTCTCCTCCTTGCTCCTAGCGTGTTCTTGCCTCCTTAGGTCGAATCCCCTCTCTAAAAACGTCCTCCATACAATGTCTAACCCCAAAAAAAACTAACTTTAAAGGGTATTTACACGGTAAGAGGCGGGTAGGGGCGAACTCTACATGTCCAAAACTAATAAGGAATTAAAATTTGCTTGGATGACATCGTCGGCGTGAGGCACTATCTATGGCGTCATTGTTTCGACGCAAGGCACTGTTTGGGGTGCCAATTCCAGTGCCCTCAATGCCTTGCCCTTTCAATGGCGCAATTGTTTCTGCGCAAGACACTCTCTAGGGAATGACACTGCCTTGGACAATGCCTTGCACCGTCTTTGGTGCTGATTTTTCGTTGTGTTGCACGTCTCTTTTTACTCCATTTTCTAGTTCTGAAGTACCATTTCGTGCAACTTTTCTCCAATTCATGTTCAATCATTCCTATACATGAAATAAACTCTATTAAGCGGACACACACAAATTAGGATCCAAACAACAAGCAAATATGATAAATAACGTCAAAATATATGGAATTATCGCACGACATCAATACCCCACACTTAAATATTGCTCTCCCTCAACCAACTAAACACTTCTTCATCAAGGACCCAACAATCTACACATTCATAACACATTACACATATGATCATGGTTGATAACAACAATTAAGCTGCTGTCAAAATGCACTTCCCATACTTATGCCCAATTTCAAAACATCCAACACATGAACAACGTGATTATAATAATCCTAGCCTCGAAAACTAACTCAGTGTCACAATGCACCCAAGGCTCTTGAATACTTGATCTAATAGAGAAGTCTAATAATGTTACCTATCCTTTCTGAAATTTGTGCCCTCACAATAAAACAAAAGAGTAAGCAGTCCACATATCCAAATCATATGATCGAATATAATTTGAGGAATCACACATATGAAGAAAAGGCACTCACTCTCTCAAAGAAGTCACATGCACGCAAAAGGTAACACGGGCTTGCCCATTATGTAAACCTCTAATGTAGGCTCGCTCGGTCCAAAATCAACTAGGACTTTATTATGGTTGTAACGTTGGCTAAGGGACATACAAGATATATTTAGGATATAGTGGCTAACCCTCCTAAGCACTTTAACATATCACGTATTCAACTAGCATAAAATTCCTTCAATCCACTTCAATCATTACAAGATAGCTCACCACACAATATTTTCTTTCTTTTTTACACACTGCTTCAGATCACATCCACTAGCAAAAATAAGAAACCTCATTTATTAATTATATTCTCTCTCTTTTTTGTATTTGCCTTGCTGCTAATGGATTTATTTCCAACATAAGTGCACATTTCTTTCTTCTATTGGTTTCACTCAAATGCCACCCCAAATTTCTCATTACTTCTTTCTAGCGCTCTCTTTACAATTCAAGTGCTTTAAGAGTCTAAGGATCGAAATGATTCAATTAAGAATAAACGGGGATAGGTTTGTAATACGGGTTCCAAAAGAAAGGCTTATAAGCTCAAAAAGGGTAACTAGGGATGATTTCATTAGTGATTAACAATAAAACTCAAAAAGATCAAAGAAAGCCTAACATCAACTTTCAAACCGAGTGATACCTAGAATTCCGATTCAATTCATATTCTGGACAAGTTCAAGACTCAAAATCAATAATATGGACTATACAAAGGACTCACTTCACACATGGAATATGACTCACTAAGGACGGTTTCGTTCGGACTCTCAATCAAACGAGTATTCACAAAGTCAAGAGATATATTAAGCACAAAGTACAAAATGAACACAAGTCAAGCAATCGAGACAGAGTCATAACACATGCTATTTATGTTTACCAAGGTCGTCACATATTTAAATCAAGGGAAGGTGAACTACATGCCAGCCTAAGTATGAAACCATCAAACAAGTCAAAAGGTGTGAATTACATCATTTCTTCTTCTTTATTTTGTATATACTATTCTAAAAAAACTACTATCTGGTTCAAGTTATATCCCATGAAAAAGAATCGAGGCACAAAGAAAAATTACGGGGGATTATTACTATCTAAGAAAAATAAAAAAGATATATTTTTGTATTTTTTTAATTTTTTTAGACTTAAATCCCTCAAGAAAACTGTCTAGGGGATCCGTCATTAGAAAAAGTCCAAAGAAAAAACGTTAAAAAAAGATTATCAATTAAACTAACACAACTAAAATAGCATAAAAATTTACCCGAACAATCTTCTCACCCATTATCCCTAATGTACAACGTAAATAATAAAAGGGTAAAAGAAACTCCCTAGTAGGCAACGGCCGAAGCACTAGTAGCTCATGCGGTACTCAGACTTCTCCCCGTGTATGTTATATTGTACAGGCACCCCATACTTAATTCTAACCATCTGACTTGCTTTTTCATCCTTCCAATAGCTATGCTTTCCATGCTTCTAAAAAATCAAAAAATAACACTACAAAGTAGTACAGTAAAAAAATAATTTAAAAAATTAAAAATAAAAGAAAGAAGTAAAATTGGGTTGCTCCCAACAAGAGCCTAATTTAACGTCACGGCACGACGTGAACCATTTCTGCCTCCACCTCGATCTTATGAATTAAGCCCCAAATATGGCTTCAAATTTTCGGTTATGCCCCAGGGATGGTGGAACAAATCTAATTGGTCCAAGCAACTATTATACTATTCTGCACTTCTTGGCTTTAGATGAGGTATGTAGTATTGTTTTTCCAAGAAAAATTTTATAATGTAGGCATCATGTTCCTTATTCCTTGACTCTTCAATCGGTTCGGATGACTCTATTTCCATATCATCATCCAAATACAATGTGAAAAAACATATGGACTGAGGACCTATGCGCTCAAATACATAAACTTCGGGACTTTCAACATCCTCAATATCAATGATACTAGAGTTAACAAAATTTATATCAGTAATATACTTGGCTGGCTCTAGTTCATGTCTTCAACATCGGTATCCTCGAATTGTAGTTGGCTAGGTTGTTGGTGTTCTATTCTGACCTCCTCCATTAGCACCTCAATTTCAGTATCTACTTCATGCTTTTCTTGGCTACATCCCCAATATTGGCTTGTTGAGTATTAAACATTTTAACAAATTGACTCTCTTGTGCCTCCAGGTTGCGAATAGTAGCATCTTGTCTTTGTACGTGCAGTTATTTCTTATAATTTTGTTCCACAAGGCATCTTAGCATATCTTTGATCTCTTTCAGGTCATCATCCCTAGGGTTTTTATCTTGTTAACTTCATAGGAAAAAGTAGAACCATAATAGTAAGGGGTTGATGGAAGATAAGAAATATAAGCGCAATCATGGAAGGGGGCAGCTGTGAGCACGTGATTTTTGCCCTATATGAGAATTACTCCCAAAAATTTAAAATAAAAGAGTTTTGTGTTGTTTGCAATTGTTGTGAATTTAGTGTCATTTTTAAAAATAATGACAATATATATATATATATATATATATATATATATATATATATATATCGCATTTGCATTTATATATATATATATATATATATATATATATATATATATATAGTCATTATTTTTAAAAATGACATATATATATATATAAATATATATATATATATATATATCGCATTTGCATTTAGGATTTAATTCTACAATTAGGAGTAATTAATTTTATCTTACAAAAATGAAAATCACAAAAAATAGGCATCTTTTGCATTTTAGCCTTTAATGTCCAAATTGTGTGATTGTATTTTAATTACCATTTAAAATTAGGTGACAATTATTATTATGAGATTAGTATTTCAAGATAATTTTAGTTTTTATAAATTAATCTTAGTATTTTGGGCTTTATTAATTAGGAAGTTGAATAATGGAGAAGAACAAATTGGAAAAATTTGGATTGGGCCATCTTGCAAATTATGTTACAAGCCCAATCCTAAGAACCCTTACCCAACCCAAAACTCCTTGGCCCAAGAAGAAAATTTCAGATTTTTTTTTAGCAAAAAATAATCATAATTACATGACATAAAGTAGTGGGGAGCAAGGAAATCAAGGAAGAAAACAAGGAGAGGAAAACATGGATTAGTGGGTTTTCTTTAAATTAAAAAAATATTTTCTTTTTAATAAAAAATCTGAAAATTTTCGAAATTCTTGCCTATAAATAGAAGAGAGGATTTATGAAAAAAAGGATGGAAAAAAGAGAGGAAAAATAGGAAGAGAAGTAAAAATAAAAAAAATTTCCTGCTGTAGTATACACTCGATATACATTCTGGACACAGAAGTATACATGGCGAAAAATTCAATTTTTGAGAGTTTCTTTTGAGAAGTGAAAAGAGTTCAAAGCTAGAAAGCCAAAACAAAGAGAAAAATCTGGAAAATATTTTTCTTTTCTATTTTTACTGGTTTGTTTTTGTTTTTCTCCGTATTGTTGGGATTTTCGGGATTGAGGTGTTGAAGCTACTGTTGGTTGTTACTGTTGTTGTTGCTGTATTTTCACCGCCTTGTTGATTTGCCATTTTCCCATTCCTTTCAAAACCAGGTACATATCTCTTTCACTTGAAGCTGTAATGGTGAATTGTTGAAATAAAAAATGAAGATCTGGATCCGATTATTTGCTGTCCTGTAGTTTATGTTTAGTGTTGTTAGTTTAGATTTGTAATTTATCTATTCAAGTATTCTGTAGTAGCTGAAAAACGAAAAACAAAAACATTGTAATGGCTAGTAGTATAGTAGCAATAGTGCATCACCTAGCTTAATTAGGTAATAGATCTTAAAACATGGGTTAGTTAATAATAATTTCAAAAATCGGTTGGTCACTCACTCACAGCAGATTCATAAGTCTTAATCACGTATCATATGTCATTCACACATAGATAAGCTTAAAAATAGGAAATGTTAGATTAGATAGTGCTTTAATCATGTTTTAGGCTAGTAATCTGGTAATAAAACAAGTCACATTGAAATCAGTAACATAATCATAAATAGGTCTCTGAGTTATTCATTTACGGGTATTGAAACAATTTAACTAGAACCACATATTTGTAATGCAAAAAAAAATGCTTAGTATATAATGAAACTGGTAATGTGATTATACGTGAATAGTTAATCAGTTAATTCAGATCCATAGTGAATTAGTTTAATGATTATTTAAGTTCATTATGTAATTACGTCGCCTTCTCAGATTAGGTATTGACTTCAAAACGCAAGTGTAAGAAGAAGAAGTAGTCTGTTAGTTCTGATTTATGGTAATAAATAATTAGTTTATAGCCGATGTATGATATTGATTTCCTTTACTGAATAAATAAAAGTGCCTTCTATTTCAAATGTGTATCTTTGTTCTTTTGCCTCAATTGTTTCCAATTTTATTTAGTTTGGGCCCAATACGTGTTATGGGCCTTAATCTCTATATAATGCCAACTGGGCCTGCGAGCAGAAATCCAACAGCAGCCTGGGTCTCGAAGACCAGGGCAGTTCAAGCATATGTTTAGTGAAAAGAGTCCAGGCCCAATAAACAACAAAAATTACGGGCCCGGAATGTTTAATATTAGAAATACGATTAAGGAAAAAACAAATATAGAAAACATAGCCAAATACTAGATTTGAATCCTTTAATGAAAATTGGAACGAGCCTCGCCCGAATAACGAACGTCGGGGCCCCCATTTAGTAATAAGATAACATAGTGGATCCGGAGAGGCTAATAGCAAATTCCATAGCCTCTCCCAAAAGTTAAAAGCCGATAGACATCATTTAGGGCACGATTTTAATATACCTTCCATTGAACGAGTGTGCACTTGGTGCGACTCAAATCCAAATCTCGGCAAAGCTGAAATACACCGAAATTCATAGGCGTACTGGTTGCGGTATGACTCGAGGCGTGTTTTCGCGATGCCGCAAATTCTCTAAAAATAATACTTAATGTAAAAAGCACTATATGTTGTTAAAATCTGTGATTAAGTCAAACAAGAGTCGGGAACGACAATTGAGCGACCGTGCTAAAACCACGGAACCCGGGAATGCCTAACACCTTCTCCCGGGTTAACAGAGTTCCTTATCCGGATCTTTGCTTCGCAGACATTTTTTAAGAGTCAAATTCCTCGGATTCGGGATTAACCGGTGACTTGGGACACCATTATCATTCCCAAGTGGCGACTCTGATTAAATCTCAATAAAATCCTGAATCGATTGTCCTTTAATTGGAAAAACTCCTTCCCTTACGTTATTTTATCCATTTCGGATATTTGAGCGTCGGGTATACCCTACGAGCGTATTTATATGCTTATTTTCCCAAAAGTGGGGTAGTAAAAAGGGAGGTGTGACAGCTCTGACTCTGCTGGGGATCCCAACCCCGAACTTCGATTTCAGGGTTTAAGAACTCGAGCTCTTTAGAATTGCCGTTCGCGTTATTGTTTGACTTCGTTATATGATTTGAACAACATGCTATGTGCTTTATCGCTTTGATATTATATGGATTGTATATAAAATTGTGCCGAAAACCTTTCTCTCTTCACCTTCGAGGATGTGCTTACTGGTTGAGACTCCCCTTTCTGTTAAAGTCACCTTAATTAAGAAAACAGAGGCCGGATAAGTTACAAAGCCGATTGACTCCGCGGGTCACCGGTACGTAGCCCCCTCCTCGATTCGAGTTGTCCGCTCGGGTACACGGCCTAGCACTCTATGAAACCGTAAGATTTTTGAACATAGGTCTAGGACGATTATTTGCATCATATTTGACTTAGGGGACTCAACACAGGGGTTGGGTCCGTCTAGAACAGGTGACCCGGTATTGAAAAAGACCTAGCATGTTATGTGTTGCATTTTATTGTCCTTGATCGTTATGCGGACCGGCGGAAATCCCGAGGATAGAAAAATTGTTGAAAAAGAAAGAAAAAAAAAAGAGAGAAAGGAAAATAAGATTTATAGGAAATAGGTATCTTAAAATTTGAAAATCCGAAAAAAGGTGGAACAGTTTTTGTTGAAATAATTGGTCAAATAATCTGACCGAACTACGCAGGTTTGATTCTCGCCGTTAGGTGGGATACGTAGGCAACCCTCATCGGGTCCAACCACCCCTTTCAAAAAATAAAAAAAAATGTGTGTTTAGTTTTCAATAAATCGAAAGTGATGCCATTTTTGAAAAAATAGCCGAATGTTCCGAGAGGACGCCGGAAGGCTGTTTTTTGCAAAAATGGCCACTTTGAATCATTTCTAATAATTTGCATGCATAGCCTTGAAATATTCCTTGTGGAAATGTTGCAAGGCCATAGCCGCAAAATCAAGTCGGGGTTCACACCCCTTTTGCAAAAATAATAAAAAAAAATGTCAAATTTTGTTTATTTTGTTATAAATAAGTCGGGTGATGCTATTCTTGCTTAAAATAAGTCGAATGTCCCTCAAAAGGACGCTGGAAGGCTGTTTTTGCAAGAATAGCCACTTCGAGTCGTTTGTAAATAATTTTGGACACAGCCTTGAAATGTTCCCTCGCGGAAATGTCGAAAGGCTATATCCGCAAAATTAAGTTTGAGTCATTGCTCAACTTTTCAAAAATATCCACTTTATCAAATAAGCCATTACATGGCCGGAATTTTGCTGAAATAGCCACATTTGGCATTTTAACTTCCTCAGTCTTGTGTTGGCCTGTGTCGGTGCTGAACGATGCCCCATAGGTCCCATGATGAGGAATTTTGAATTTGTATTTTTCTTAAATAAAATTTTGCAAAAAGAGCCAGTTTGTCTAAATAAGCCATTACATGGCCAATTTATGAAAAATAGTCTTATGTTGGTTTATGGTGATGCCGAACGATGCCCCATGAACCACATGATAAAAAAAAAATTTCAAGTTTATCTTTCTTTTATAAATATTGCAAAAATAGTCATTTTGTCAAATAAGCCATTATATGGCCAATTTTGTAGAAAATAGTCATAATGGACACCAAAAATATATATTCTTATAGAAATCTCCGGCACAAGGTGTAAGTTTGTAGTTGGAATCGGCTTCTATAATTTTCCTTCAGAAAAAAAAAAAAAAAAAATCAAAAAAAAATCAGATAAACATCTCTTTATTTCTTGCATTAATTTGCAAGAACTACGCTCGGTCTGATTCATGCGGGGTCATGATACGTAGGCAATCCACGTAGGATTCGACCATGTCCATAACCAAAAAGAAAGAAAAAGAAAAGAAAATAGCAGAAAAAAAAAATAAAGAGAAGAGAAATCAATAAGCGGAATACCTTATTGCTAACCTGGTGGTTTCGTTTTTCCAGAAAGTTGAGGTGGTTGGTTGTGGTAAATTGGAAAACAAGATCCAAGGAAAATGATAACCGACATCGAAGCTGTTACGAGTGTTGAAGAGACTCAGGGTCGGAAAGTTCAACAAGGGCCTACTGTGGTTGAGGAAAACAGAGCATTGAACCAACAAATGACCCAAATGCGTCAAGCATGGGCCAATGGCCAAGGACAGCCTTCTCATGAGTCACAATCTGCTATACAACAAGAACAGTACCACTCTCCCGAGTACCACTCGTACTCGTTTGACCTTCCTGCAAACGTTGAGAAGCTTACCCGAGAGAATGTGCAGGAAGAAATGGCCCAAAGATTGAAGAGATTAGAACAACGGCTGAAAAACATGCAAGAAATGGCAGAGAATTTCAAGACTGAGTGGGTTGGTACCGGTTCCCGACAACAGCTGGTTGAACGGAACCACATGTTAGTAGAAGAAGGCAAAATATTAAGACAACACGTGGTTGAAATGTATCGGGCATGGATGAATGGAAAAGCACCACCCCCGCCACCACCTAGTTTCATGGACCCGGTCCTTACACTGAACCCGATGCCAAATATACCTGCCTATCGCAGCCTTTCTAGCCACTCGAGTAGCTCAATTACTCGTCCCCCAGCTATGCTTTCCAACCACTACTTCCATCCCCAACCCTACTACTCTCCCGGAGGCACCCAAAATCGTACTTCACCTTCCACGTACCTAATTCCACAAAAAGCCTACCGACCCCCACAAACATACCGGAAACCCCCTAGGTCAGGTTTCAGGCCAAACAAGGCGTTTAGGGAGGAGAGGTTGCTGAAACGGAAAAAGGCTTTCACCCCTATCGGAGAATCATATACCAGCCTTTATCATAGGTTGAAAGAGTTGGGGATGTTAAGACCAATCGCACCAAAAGTTCCAAACCCACCCCCGAAAAATCTTGATTCTTCTGTCAGATGTGAATACTGTTCGGGAACATTGGGCCACGATACTGAGAAGTGTTGGCAATTGAAGAATGCCATTCAAGATCTTATCGATGAGAGGAGAATCGGAGTACAGGCTCCCGAAGCCCCAAACATTACACAGAATCCTCTACCTGCATGTGACGTTGCGCATTTTGTGGGGACGATGCCCGATGACGAGGGTGAAGAGATTTTTCTTTGGAAGCCGAGAATATTGAAATAGAAAGCGATCTTAATGCAGAATACAGTGGCTAAGATGCCATGCTTGTTCAATTGGGAAGGTGCTCAACTCTTGGAGTTTTGGTAGTTTTATTTTGGTGTCGTTTCTGTTACCCGGGTTATTTCAGGGTTGTAATCCGGATGTTGTCTTGAGAGTCAAAACCCTTCTATCTTTCCACTTTGCTTTGTTTAGTAATAAATTTGTTTAGTGCTGTCTAGGTTTGTAATTCTAGTCTAGTCTGTTCGTTTTGTTGTTCGTCTTGTTGTTTCAACCCATCAGTTTAATACAACTCTCTGTTTCCCATCATTCCTAGTCATTCCATTTCTGATCACTTTGTATTTCTTCTCATACTGACTTTAGCAACATGACGTGCACATAAGCCTGGTTTTTTTTAAAAGTTAATGAAACAATGTTGAAGATGTAATGATACTCGGAAGAAATAAAAACATATTGGAATACTGTGAAGCCGGAATCAAGTGAACATTGGGGAAAGCGTAACATAAAGAAATGCCTTGGAAATGCATCATGCTTCATCGGTTTAAAGCCAAAGGCAAAAGTACCCCAAGACTAAAGGAACCATCCGTGGTATCGAAATTGTTGCCCAATGGCATTGAGAATCGTCAAAAACAGAAGGCAAATATGTGATTTGGTCGAAAGATAGTTTGTACTTGGTAGGCTTTGAAGATTGGAATGACGAAGGCATTTTACTCGGCTATCCAAACACTTCGTCCATTGTTATCCCTTCGAGCCTTATTATATTTTCTTTCATACCCCTCTTTCGGAATCAACAACAAAAAATGAGGATTGAGCGGAGAAATCCAAATGGAGAAACAAAAAGAAAGAAGAAAGAAAAGAAAAAAAAAGAAAGAAAAAGAAGAAAGAAAAAGAAAAGAAAAAAAGAAGAAAGAAAAAGAAAAGAAAAGAAAAAAAATCGGGAGAAGTCGAGATGCAACAATGAATACGGACGTAGTCCGAACTACGTTTGACTTGATCCCGAAAGGGTACGTAGGCAGCCTCTCTGAGGTTCAGTCACAATAAATGGAAAATCTAAAAAAAAATCCCCAAGAAGGAAACTGGGGCAGAAGTTATGGTTGTCGAATAAATAAGATTCCGAAGGTTGTAATTTTAACCCACGATGAAATATTTTTGAGCCTTTATATCCTTTTTCTTACCCCATCCAAAAGCCTGCATTACGATCCAAAGGAAGACCTTCCGATCAATCTTCAAGAAATGCCGAGTCAAACGAACAAAGGTCAATCACATCAGGGGCAACACTCCAGTCCGAACAAAGAAGAATGAAGGACTCAAACCACCACGAGACTCCATGATGAGAGAAATCAAAATGAGAGAGTCTTATCGGTGAAAACCCTCATGGGCACCGTAAGGCGACGGTGAGTCGAGAGAAAGAAAGAGCAAATGAGAGAGGCTTGATGGTGAAAACCCGATGGGCACTACAAGTCGACTAAGGATCAGATCAAGAAATGAAGTGTTGAAGACCGGTTTCACAGCAGAACTTTGCAACAAGAGTCGAACATCAACTTTGCTATACGGAGAAGGCCAAAAGTGCGTGTCAAGGTCGCTAGAGTCGGTATTCAAAATCCGTTAGGTCATTCGTCTGTAGGTTTCTTGTTAGGAATTGTATTTTCCTTTCTCTTCATTCTTCACACTTTGTTTTACCCTCCTTCTTATCGAGTCAGTCAGGTCATAACAAGTACAGAAATGATTTCGAAATTTGCCACCAAGCTCTCCAATTGCACAAGATGAGATTTAGCCAACACGACAATTGTCGTAGGTCGGGGAATGACAAGGCCAGTGATTTAAGCCCACAAGAGCAACATGTGCAATGAAGATCATGCAAGACACAAGGGTCGGCAAGGTGCCAACTCAAGGAAAATATAGCAAATGGAAGTACGAGGTTCGAACAGAGAGGGGTATATCTTCTGACAAGAGAAAGACCAAAGGCTGTCAAGTGGAGTCATCAAAGGAATCAAGATCGAAGTTTGTGGGATCCGTCAAGAAAGGAACAATATACATACCTAAAGAGAAGTGGATTTTGAACAAAGAAGAAGTAAAAATGGATAGTCGGTGAATAGGCAAGGCACCCGAGTGGAAAGCAGCCGCCATCAAGGTTCAAGGCCACAACCAACCACCGCATTTAAACTAACAGATTTTTCTTTGCTTTGAAACAGGGGCATAGATGTTATTGGACTGATAGAGCCAACAGTTTCCAATGGGCATAAGCTCATTTTGGTTGTGATGGGTTACTTTACCACATTGGGCCGAGGCAAAGGGCAAATTTGCACCAAATTGGCAGGGACCGTTCGTGGTATCACGGGTGTTGTCCAATGGAGCATTATATTTAACAGATGTTGAAGGAAAGTGCGTAGAGACTGCTATCAATTCGGATGCGGTCAAAAGATACTATGTATGATTCCTTTTCAATTATGTGTTTTGTATTTTGTTGTGATTTTGGAATTGAAATGACGAAGGCATTTTATTCTCTATCCAAACACTTTATCCATTGATAACCCCTTTGAGCTTTAATAAATATATTCTTTCATACCCCTCTCTCGGAATCGCTCTGGTGCAACAAGATCGAAATTGCCAGAATAA
Organism: Nicotiana noctiflora; assembly: GCA_032618575.1. Classification (NCBI taxonomy): domain Eukaryota; kingdom Viridiplantae; phylum Streptophyta; class Magnoliopsida; order Solanales; family Solanaceae; genus Nicotiana; species Nicotiana noctiflora. Next base: position 65,035 of record JASVEL010013827.1, read on the forward strand.
AAAATGAAATGATGGAAAATGAAAAAAAATGAAATGAAAAAAAAATGATGATGAAAAAAAAATGAATGAAAAAAAAAGAAAAAAGACAAAAATCGGGAAAAAGTCAAAAAGAAATCCATCTAACTTATGAAGTTGGATGAACTACGTCCGACTTGATCCCGAAAGGGTACGTAGGCAGCCTCTCTGAGGTTCAGTCACAATAAAGAAAAAATCCAAAAATTCCCCACATATTGAAACTGGGGCAGAAGTTATGTTTAATAATTCCGAGAGTTGTAAATATTTTTAACCCTCGTTGAAATTTTGAGCCTTTATATCTTTCTTTCTTAACCCACCCGAAAGCCACGTTACAGTCCAAAGAAAGACCTTCTGATCAATTTTGAAATGATAACAAATACAACGAAGGAGGAGCGAAGCATCGGATAATACCCGTGGTACAGAAAACAAAATACAAAAAGGAAAAATGGAAAAAATAATAAAAATGAGAGAGTCTCATCGGTGAAAACCTTAGCCGGCACTGTGAGACGATTGTGAGGTTGAGAGAAATAAAATGAGAGAGTCTCATCAGTGAAAACCTTAATCGGCGCTGTGAGATGATTGCGAGGTTGAGAGAATAAATGAGAGAGTCTTATTGGTGAAAACCTTTCGAGGCACCGTAAGGCGATCGTGAGGACTATCAGAAAAGAGAAAAGGCAACAAAAAATAGTATCTGTTTGGGTTGAAAACAATTCGGAGTCAGAATAATGATTGGAACGAACCGGGTCGGAGTTTAAATACATGGCATGGTCAGCGGAATCAGCCAAACAAATGCCCAGATAAGTTCTATTATCTCTCCAAAACACCCTTACCTTTCTTTCATTTTTTCTGCATTTCATTGTTTACCCTTTTGAGAGCTAACTACCAGCTCCGGATAACGGAAGTTGAAACAACACTGGATCAGAAAGGATAGAAGATTGGGGAAAGGAATAAAGAAGCTTGGCAAACATGGCCAAAGAAAAAGAAAACAAAACAAAAATGGAGAAATGAGAAAAATACAAAAAGAGTCTGCAAGGGACGAGAAGTCAAAAGCCATGCAACATGAAAAAGCAAAAACAAAGGAAGCAATAAGAAGTGGGGACGGCAGATGCCAGTTGCCAGCAGTTTATATCTAATAAATTTTGTTTCATGCAGGAACAAACCGTCACTAATCACTTTAAAGTGAATGTGACCAATGTGGAAAATTTAAAATACCAAAAAGAGAAAGTCCGCCGAATAAGTGGAGAAATTCACGGGCAAGAGATAAGTTGGTAAAAAGAAAAAAAGAAAATACCAAAAAGAGGAAGGTAACATCTTTTAAAATCCACTCCCCAGTCCTCAGGCTGAGGGAATACTTTTCTGCATTCGCATTGCACGTTTAATTTCTGTTAGGTGCCCACCTTCAAATACGGGAATATTTTCTGCATTCGCATTGCACGTTTAATTTCGGTTAGGCGCCCACCTTCAAATACGGGAATATTTTCTGCATTCGCATTGCACGTTTAAATTCCGTTAGGCGCCCACCTTCAAATACGGGAATATTTTTCTGCATCGCATTGCACGTTTAAATTCTGTTAGGTGCCCACCTTCAAATACGGAATACTTTTCTGCATCGCATTGCACGTTTAAATTCTGTTAGGTGCCCACCTTCTAATACGGGAATATTTTCTGCATCGCATTGCACGTTTAAATTTCGTTAGGCGCCCACCTTCAAATACGGGAATATTTTCTGCATCACATTGCACGTTTAAATTCTGTTAGGCGCCCACCTTCAAATACGGGAATACTTTTCTGCATCGCATTGCACGTTTAAATTCTGTTAGGCGCCCACCTTCAAATACGGAATACTTTTCTGCATTCGCATTGCACGTTTCATTTCTGTTAGGCGCCCACCTTCAAATACGGGAATATTTTCTGCATTCGCATTGCACGTTTAATTTCTGTTAGGCGCCCACCTTCAAATACGGGAATATTTTCTGCATTCGCATTGCACGTTTAATTTCGTTAGGTGCCCACCTTCGAATACGTGAATATTTTCTGCATCGCATTGCACGTTTAAATTCTGTTAGGCGCCCACCTTCAAATACGGGAATATTTTCTGCATCGCATTGCACGTTTAAATTCTGTTAGGCACCCACCTTCTAATACGGGAATATTTTCTGCATCGCATTGCACGTTTAAATTTCGTTAGGCGCCCACCTTCTAATACGGGAATATTTTTTGCATTTCGCATTGCACGTTTAATTTCTGTTAGGTGCCCACCTTCAAATACGGGAATATTTTCTGCATTCGCATTGCACGTTTAATTTCTGTTAGGCGCCCACCTTCAAATACGGAAATATTTTCTGCATTCGCATTGCACGTTTAAATTCTGTTAGGCGCCCACCTTCAAATACGGGAATATTTTCTGCATTCGCATTGCACGTTTAATTTCTGTTAGGCGCCCACCTTCAAATACGGGAATATTTTCTGCATTCGCATTGCACGTTTAAATTTCTGTTAGGCGCCCACCTTCAAATACGGGAATATTTTCTGCATCGCATTGCACGTTTAAATTTCTGTTAGGCGCCCACCTTCAAATACGGGAATATTTTCTGCATTCGCATTGCACGTTTAAATTTTCTGTTAGGCGCCCACCTTCAAATACGGGAATATTTTCTGCATTCGCATTGCACGTTTAAATTCTGTTAGGCGCCCACCTTCAAATACGGGAATATTTTCTGCATCATCATGGTTTATATATTTAAAAGCCCACACTGGGGCAGAAAAGAAAAAAAAAAGAGGTAGTTTGTTGTTTTGTTTTGAGCAGGTTCAACTCGAGATCAAGAAAAAAACAAGAAAATCAACAAAAAAGAGAGTCATCAAGAAAAAACAAGAAAATCAACAAAAAAGGAAGATTCTGCATCACCGGAAAGGGAAGAAGAGCAAAAGCTAGATTAGGAACAATTGTAATTGTAGGATCATAGCTTAGAATAGCTTCTTCATTTTACATTTTACCCCCCCGGTGTAATAAGGAGGTCAGCAAGCAGTAACCGCAACAGCAGCAACAGTAACAGCAAAAAATCGCAGTTTCATTGGTAGTCCCAACTACCAAAATTTTCCGAACTACATTGACTTGATTCCCTTTTAGCCAGGGATATGTAGGAAACCTTTTGAAGCAAAGGTTCGGTCAAAATTTTGAAAAAAAAAATGCTTCTCACGGAGTGCTCAAACGGGCAAAAATCGCTCGTATCCGCTCACTTGTCTTTGCACATAAAATCGCTCGTATCCGCTCACTTGTCTTTGCACAAAAACTCTTCGTGTTTACGCGCAAAGAGGGGCAGCTGTGAGCACGTGATTTTTGCCCTATATGAGAATTACTCCCAAAAATTTAAAATAAAAGAGTTTTGTGTTGTTTGCAATTGTTGTGAATTTAGTGTCATTTTTAAAAATAATGACAATATATATATATATATATATATATATATATATATATATATATATATATATATATATATATATATATATATATATATATATATATATATATATATATATATATATATATATATATCGCATTTGCATTTAGGATTTAATTCTACAATTAGGAGTAATTAATTTTATCTTACAAAAATGAAAATCACAAAAAATAGGCATCTTTTGCATTTTAGCCTTTAATGTCCAAATTGTGTGATTGTATTTTAATTACCATTTAAAATTAGGTGACAATTATTATTATGAGATTAGTATTTCAAGATAATTTTAGTTTTTATAAATTAATCTTAGTATTTTGGGCTTTATTAATTAGGAAGTTGAATAATGGAGAAGAACAAATTGGAAAAATTTGGATTGGGCCATCTTGCAAATTATGTTACAAGCCCAATCCTAAGAACCCTTACCCAACCCAAAACTCCTTGGCCCAAGAAGAAAATTTCAGATTTTTTTTTAGCAAAAAATAATCATAATTACATGACATAAAGTAGTGGGGAGCAAGGAAATCAAGGAAGAAAACAAGGAGAGGAAAACATGGATTAGTGGGTTTTCTTTAAATTAAAAAAATATTTTCTTTTTAATAAAAAATCTGAAAATTTTCGAAATTCTTGCCTATAAATAGAAGAGAGGATTTATGAAAAAAAGGGTGGAAAAAAGAGAGGAAAAATAGGAAGAGAAGTAAAAATAAAAAAAATTTCCTGCTGTAGTATACACTCGATATACATTCTGGACACAGAAGTATACATGGCGAAAAATTCAATTTTTGAGAGTTTCTTTTGAGAAGTGAAAAGAGTTCAAAGCTAGAAAGCCAAAACAAAGAGAAAATCTGGAAAATATTTTTCTTTTCTATTTTTTACTGGTTTGTTTTTGTTTTTCTCCGTATTGCTGGGATTTTCGGGATTGAGGTGTTGAAGCTACTGTTGGTTGTTACTGTTGTTGTTGCTGTATTTTCACCGCCTTGTTGATTTGCCATTTTCCCATTCCTTTCAAAACCAGGTACATATCTCTTTCACTTGAAGCTGTAATGGTGAATTGTTGAAATAAAAAATGAAGATCTGGATCCGATTATTTGCTGTCCCGTAGTTTATGTTTAGTGTTGTTAGTTTAGATTTGTAATTTATCTATTCAAGTATTCTGTAGTAGCTGAAAAACGAAAAACAAAAACATTGTAATGGCTAGTAGTATAGTAGCAATAGTGCATCACCTAGCTTAATTAGGTAATAGATCTTAAAACATGGGTTAGTTAATAATAATTTCAAAAATCGGTTGGTCACTCACTCACAGTAGATTCATAAGTCTTAATCACGTATCATATGTCATTCACACATAGATAAGCTTAAAAATAGGAAATGTTAGATTAGATAGTGTTTTAATCATGTTTTAGGTTAGTAATCTGGTAATAAAACAAGTCACATTGAAATCAGTAACATAATCATAACTAGGTCTCTGAGTTATTCATTTACGGGTATTGAAACAATTTAACTAGAACCACATATTTGTAATGCAAAAAAAAAATGCTTAGTATATAATGAAACTGGTAATGTGATTATACGTGAATAGTTAATCAGTTAATTCAGATCCATAGTGAATTAGTTTAATGATTATTTAAGTTCATTATGTAATTACGTCGCCTTCTCAGATTAGGTATTGACTTCAAAACGCAAGTGTAAGAAGAAGAAGTAGTCTGTTAGTTCTGATTTATGGTAATAAATAATTAGTTTATAGCCGATGTATGATATTGATTTCCTTTACTGAATAAATAAAAGTGCCTTCTATTTCAAATGTGTATCTTTGTTCTTTTGCCTCAATTGTTTCCAATTTTATTTAGTTTGGGCCCAATACGTGTTATGGGCCTGAATCTCTATATAATGCCAACTGGGCCTGCGAGCAGAAATCCAACAGCAGCCTGGGTCTCGAAGACCAGGGCAGTTCAAGCATATGTTTAGTGAAAAGAGTCCAGGCCCAATAAACAACAAAAATTACGGGCCCGGAATGTTTAATATTAGAAATACGATTAAGGAAAAAACAAATATAGAAAACATAGCCAAATACTAGATTTGAATCCTTTAATGAAAATTGGAACGAGCCTCGCCCGAATAACGAACGTCGGGGCCCCCATTTAGTAATAAGATAACATAGTGGATCCGGAGAGGCTAATAGCAAATTCCATAGCCTCTCCCAAAAGTTAAAAGCCGATAGACATCATTTAGGGCACGATTTTAATATACCTTCCATTGAACGAGTGTGCACTTGGTGCGACTCAAATCCAAATCTCGGCAAAGCTGAAATACACCGAAATTCATAGGCGTACTGGTTGCGGTATGACTCGAGGCGTGTTTTCGCGATGCCGCAAATTTTCTAAAAATAATACTTAATGTAAAAAGCACTATATGTTGTTAAAATCTGTGATTAAGTCAAACAAAAGTCGAGAACGACAATTGAGCGACCGTGCTAAAACCACGGAACCCGAGAATGCCTAACACCTTCTCCCGGGTTAACAGAGTTCCTTATCCGGATCTTTGCTTCGCAGACATTTTTTAAGAGTCAAATTCCTCGGATTCGGGATTAACCGGTGACTTGGGACACCATTATCATTCCCAAGTGGCGACTCTGATTAAATCTCAATAAAATCCCGAACCGATTGTCCTTTAATTGGAAAAACTCCTTCCCTTACGTTATTTTATCCATTTCGGATATTTGAGCGTCGGGGTATACCCTACGAGCGTATTTACATTTATGCTTATGTGGGGTAGTAATATAAGCGCAATCATGGAAGTGACCATATTGACCACCACCCATCTCACACATATTCCACACATTAGATTGAGTTGGGGCAAACTCGCTTTAAGAAATATTTTGATAATTCTGACATGGGTGGTTTCCTTCACAATATGTATACGGATCAAAAGTAAAATTACCAACACCTAAACTTCTATAACTCCAAGATGTCATGTTTCTCAAGTAAACAAGTAAAAAAACTAAAATTAAATAAAAGTTCAAACTTGAAACCTAAGCAATGTGTACAACTACAACTACATTGTTAGTTCCCCGGCAACGGCATCAAAATTTGATCACGCCCAACTTTTGTCCTAGCAAGGATAAGCGCTCGCTGCAAGTATAATCCGGTCTAAAAGTTCGGAGTCAAATCCCACAGAAAACTAAGTTTTAGTGACATCTGTTGACTATTACTAAGAGGACAAGTTCGAACAACTACTAAGTTATAAATATTAAGATTCTTTTATCTAACTAACTAACAAAATAAAGTGGTATATTAACAAAAGATGCTACGGGTTGGAGAAAAGATTAAGGAGCTCTAGAGTTATGATTTTTTCAATTGCCGGAATCATTCTTGCTACGTCTTCTATAATTTCGCCTAAGTATTCTCTACCAATCGTGGGTACTTTGCGTGTCGTAATTTTCTCTCGAGCAACTACCACAATTTATTAGACATATTCTCTTGAACTACGCTAGCTGACACTAATTCACTGCTCACTAAGATCTCACCAAGGTTTCGTTATCTCCATTCCCACCTTTAAACTCTACGTATTTATCTCTCAAATATGTTGGGGGTGATATTATTCAACAACTATCTAAATGTGTACCATCTCTCAAGCAATACACACTAAATAGCCATAGTCAATTGATGATCATTAAAACAACAGTACTAAACACGTAATTGAACAAGTAGAGAAATCTAACGGTTCAATTATATAAAATCTTAACGAGAATTTATCTTACAAAAGACTCCATCAAAATTCTAGATAACAAATTAGCTATTCATAATTGTATGCAAAATTACAATACTAGAATTCATAACCAATAATGAAAATAGGAAGAAGTAAGTCAAAAACTCGTAGAAGAATTCTCCTCCTTTCTCCTAACGTGTTCTTGTCTCAATGGGTCGAATCCCCTCTCTAAAAACGTTATCCCTATAATGTCTAACCCAAAAAACTAACTTTAAGGGGTATTTATAGGGTAGGGACCGAATTCTGCATGTTCAAAACTAATGAAGAATTAAAATTTGCTTGGATGGCATCGTCGGTGCGAGGCATTGTCTATGGCATCGCTGTTCGGCACAAGGCGATATTTGGGGCACCCTTGTTCGGCGCAATGGACAATGCCTTGTAGTGTCTATGGCAGTGTTGTTTCTGCGCAAGGCACTGTTTGGGGCGCCAATGACAGTGCCATGTACAATGTTTTGCACTGTCTATGGCACTGACTTTTCGTTGCCTTGCGTGTCTTCTTTTATTACTCTATTTTCTAGCTCTGAGGTACTATTTCGTGCAACTTTTCTCCAATTCATGTCCAAGTATTCCTACACATGAAAGAAACTCTATTAAGTGCAATTGCGCACAAATTAGCACCCAAACAACAAGCAAGTAGGGTAAATAACGGCAAAATATATGGAATTATCGCATGACGTCACTACTCTATTTTTTTTTAAATTCCCTCCTTTCAAAAGCTCTCCACCTTACACTTGGGGTAGCTCGAACTCAAAATTTATATGTTAAAATTGATGGTGCTCACTACTATGTTCAATTAGACATTTTATGTGAATAAAAAGGGAGTGCGTGTAGTAACGATCTACCTAACCAAGTACTATGTACGTCAAAAGACATTTTTCTCACGTGTGAAATATTAGGTCACGAATAGGCTACTCTATTCTTGTTTATTAAATTCTTATTCTTATTATCTCAGGTCAAGTCAGGGATTTAAATAAATTTGACACCAATAAGGATTCTCTCTAGTCTTTCAAGATGTTAAAAATTAAGTGGGCATTTGGATATAAGAATTGTAAAATTAAAAAAAAAATAGTACTTGAAAATTTTTATAGACCAAACACTAATTTTGAAAAAAATTAAAACAAAAATATTATGTCGCCTAAGTGTTGAGTAGGCAAGGAGTTGGAGCTGATAAGGCGTAATTATTTACCCTGAGAAGACAAATATCCAACTCAATAAAATGAAATCAACATTTGGACACAATTTATTGTCGAAAAATATCTCCATTATCTCCTTCATTGTCTTCATCAGCAACCAGTAATCTAAAGCTTTACAAATTGAAGGGCCGAAACGCATTAACAAAGTACGCCATTTTAGCATCCTTCTATTGGAAAATAAAATAAAAAAAAACATAAGAATTGTCTGCCTTACATGGGAAATTTATAAAAAAAAGGAAAAAATCAGTTCTTGAAAATTACTGACAAGGCCATACCTTTTCTTTTATCTTTTTCAAGATAAGAATTAATCGAAGGCCGACTTTTCTATTTTCTTATCGAAGTCGTAGTCAATGAAACTGTACAATACATTTTGTTTGTATTAATTAGAAATATTTCAATAATTCATTGCGTGAAGCTTTCTCCTTCTTCCCCTCTCCGCTTCTTTCTTTCGTATATTAACACACGAAACCCATTAAAGTTAATTCATTTTATCTAGACCTGTGGTTCTTGGTCTTCAATATTTTTCTAGGTGGCTGCTGATTTTTCTTGATTTATTCCATTCTGGGTTCTTGATTTATTCTTCAATTTTTCAAAAGAAGATTTATCTCAAAGCCCCACCTGCTTTTTAGTTATTTCAATCCATTTCAGGTATGATTTTAGTAATCTGTATACTTTAAAGCAAACTGAATAGATTCTGCTTTGGAGAAGCTTTATTTAATTATCATGCCTATTGCTTACCTCCTAATTGGTTACAGATAACTGATACAGTATTTTTTTGTTGTTGAAACTATTGATGGCCACTTAGTGGGATCAAATTCAATGTAATTAAAGGGATTTAGTTTTGATTCTTTAACTTATGTAAATAATTGGATTTTTTCTCTAATGTTTTGTTTCACTTGTTTAATTATTGTTTTAGAATGTTTGAAATCTCAGAGATGGTTATTAGAATCTAAAGACTGATACTTGTTAAGTGTTATGTGCAGATTTTTTTCTAGAGGGACCAAAAAGTGTAAGGTGGTCTGTACATATAGCTGGTAAAGTTTCTAGTTTTCACCTATAGGAACTTCAGAATTGAAACATGACAATGGGAAGCATTAAATCTGTAAAAGAGAAGAAATCAAGAAAGAGCAAACAAGCAGTGGTTGACGAGCAATCACCATTATTGCCTACCAAGCATCAGGAAGATGGTGGATTTGATGAGTTCAATGGAGCTTCTTTTAGTGGGGCTGTGTTTAATTTATCAACCACAATCGTCGGTGCTGGAATTATGGCCTTGCCCGCGACTATGAAGGTGTTGGGACTTATTCCTGGGATAGTTATGATCATCTTGATGGCTTTCCTTACAGAAGCTTCGATTGAGCTGTTAATCAGGTTTAGTAGGACTTCAAAATCAGTTTCTTATGGAGGTCTTATGGGCGATGCTTTTGGAAAATATGGGAAGATGTTGCTTCAGATATGTGTACTAGTTAATAATATTGGTGTTCTTGTTGTATACATGATTATAATCGGTAGGTGTGAACTACTAATTGATTACCAACGCCTTAAAGACTTAGCTTCCATGAGTACCAAGTGTACTACTTTGTTACCCTCCTTTAATTCCATGATGATTGCGACACTCACTCTTTATATTCTCGTTTTGAAGGTGATGTTCTCTCCGGAACAGCTTCAAGTGGAACCCACCATGCTGGAGTCCTGGAAGGCTGGTTCGGAGTTCATTGGTGGAATGGCCGATTCTTTGTTCTTCTTGTCACCACCCTTGGTGTATTTTCTCCGTTGGCTTGCTTAAAGCGTATAGGTAACTTCCTTTCCCGGAGATATATAAGCTTTTCATATTATATTTAGTTATACAATCCTTTCGTGCTATTATTACCTCTGATATATAAGTTTGTACATCTTTTTTCCTTAAAATAGAAGTTTTTTCTGTACAGCAATAATGTCAATATCAGTAGTGCCATCTCTTTGTATTTTAAGTGCAAAATGCAGCCATATTAAGTTCCTCATTTTGGTATTACAGATTCATTGAGATATACATCCGCATTATCAGTTGCCTTGGCTGTTGTATTCCTGGTCGTGACTGTGGGAATCACCGTATTCAAGCTGATAAATGGATCCATTCTTATGCCCAGATTGCTTCCCGATTTTCATGATCTGACATCATTCCTCAACCTTTTCACTGTCGTTCCTGTACTTGTCACTGCATACATCTGTCACTATAATGGTAATAGCCCAATTATATCTTTTTCTGAGATTTTGCTGTTTGTTTATTTGGCTGATATCTGCTAATGCTTTGTGATAAGGAAGGTACATATAGTTTCAAGTTTCAACCAAATATTAATGGTAGAAACATTTATGTTATGCTGTCTGTAGTAATTAGTCTTTATTAATCTTTAGTACATACTTTCCGTTAGTTTTACCATTGAAAGTACTATTAATGCAAAATTTCTGATTATGTGGTTGCATTAGTTGATGATTACCATCTGAATTACTCAAGAATATCATATCCATCAAAAGAATTACTCGAATATATCATCTCTCAAGGTCATTATTCCTTGCATTATGGTTTTATTCGCATACTTTTATCTGTTACTATATCCCTCTTGATTTGATCTGTTTCTATGAATGGTAGAGAAACCATCAAGAATTCCTATTAACTTAAATGATCCTACTTATAAGTACTTTGGCCTTGATATAGTACTTTCAACTGTCTACTCCACTTCATATATTATCTCTGATTGACTTATTAAAATATCCCACGTGAATTTTCTTCCTTGATGTGCATGCTTGTCAATCTGGATGATACAGTTGTTAATGAAAAGTTTAACTGTACATCCATCTTAAGACTTGCCACAGAATATTAGACTAAAAAATGTACATCTGCAGTTCACTCCATAGAAAATGAACTTGAGGACGGCAGGCAGATCAGAGCAGTGGTGCAAAGTGCGCTAGCTCTTTGCTCAAGTGTGTATGTGTTGACAAGCCTTTTTGGATTTCTACTATTTGGCGATGCGACTCTTGATGATGTTCTTGCCAACTTTGATGCTGATCTTGGAATTCCATTTGGCTCCTTGCTTAATGATGTTGTGCGTGTCAGCTATGCTGCTCACCTTATGCTTGTATTTCCCATTGTTTTCTACCCACTGCGGCTTAACTTGGATGGCCTTCTCTTTCCCTCTGCGAGGCCTCTAACCTTGGACAATTCGAGGTTTGCATTTTTAAGCAGTGGGCTCATTGCCATCATCTTTTTGGGGGCGAATTTCATCCCAAGCATCTGGGATGCTTTCCAATTCACTGGAGCAACTGCTGCTGTTTGCATTGGGTTCATATTTCCTGCTGCTATTACACTCAGGTAATCACATTTCTGTTTGACAGTTTATTTCAATTATTGCTTAACTGATGCTTTGCAAATCCAAAACTTGGATAATAGCTTGACTTGTTGCAAGCACTGAGTTTTATGGGAATGGGAACCGAGGAAAATCATTGTTGGCGCATTAATTAGCCTGTGTTTGCCCTTCATAAATTTTGGTGGTCACATTTTTTGTCTGCTCTCTAGTCAAGAAAGCCATTAAGCTAAAAATATTATGTTATCTACCTTCTCTCCCTTTATAAATAGCGAAATGTGAGACTAACAGCACAGACATCTAACTTGTATGGGAGAAGAGTTGGTCAAAAGGCTAAGAATATTTTGTTATCCAAGTGTTTTTACATTTGTGAATTGAAAGAGGTCGTGGTTAAGAGAGAGGTCACATCTGTGAATTTTGTGGTAGTAAATATGGAGGTCCTTGGATATTTCACGGTTAAATACAATTAAAGGATGATTCTGCAACATCTTGACAACTAGCATCAATCACTGATACAATTGAAGGATTAATGAATTTGTTGTTTTTACATTCAGAACTATAAGATCTACGGAATCAGATATATTTTTATATTTATATTTGCAATAGATTTTATTCTCTGTGTTTTCCGAAGCCCGCCACCCTCTTCTTCCAGATGTATGGCAAAATCAGATAAGCATTTATTGAATTGTTTGTATTTCTGTTCCAGGGATCGGTACGGCATATCAACTAAGAGGGACAGGATCTTGTGTATTTTTATGATTGTCCTTGCTGTCTTTTCGAACTTGGTGGCCATATATAGCGATGCCTATGCCTTGATTAAAAAGAATTCAGCACCGCGTGAGTGATTTCTCTTGTGCCTTTGCAACAGAGGAAGTGGAAGTATTAGTTGTACTCCTTTGTGAAGATAGAGCGAAGGCAAAGATGATACTGGTTCAGGAAATGGTGCTTTTCTTTGAAGCTGCTGGAGTCATTTTAATAAGTGTATAAATACTGCTATATTACAAAATTTTTGAGTAGCTTATTGCTCAACATGTATCAAAACATGGCTCGCATTCTTGTACACTATCCAGATGATGATGTGTAAACTGAATGCAAAAGCCACAGCAAGTTCAACTTGGATATGGCTTCAGTTTCCTGTGTGATATACGTTTATTTTTTTGTCTATTCGTTTCCCTTGGTTGAGTTTGATGTAATTTTCACATGCTGGATTTTTCTTCCTTTATGAATTCAACTTATTTGTATTGTTATTATTTTCTTTGGTGTCGATGCTTTTGTTCATAGGAGATTTTTTATGGTGAAGGGAGTGAGTGAAATTCTGTCAACCGTTTCTTATAGTAATAATTACTACTTTCTTTTAACATAGGTAATCATCCATCCACTGGGCAGTTTTCAATCTCTTGTTATATTTCCTTTAACAAGCATAAAAGCTTCATCTTCTGAAAGGAATTCAAGTGGGTTGCACTTCCAATAAAACGATTATTGAAGGATCTGCAAAACCATTTCAGGATGAAGTATAATTTGTCATTGATAGATTAGATGCAAAACCAAAGTAATTTGCAGAACCTTGCAAGACTAATTGAAATATATAAAATTTTACTAATTGATTAGAGGCAAAAGCTATAGCTGATAAAAATTGTTTTACACGAGGGAGCTTGGTGCATTCTGAATATAGCAACTGAACTAACTCTACATAGTGAAACAAGGACTACACATATTTACAGAGCTAATCCCTGGATCTTCAAACTTTGTTCGACCAAAATAATGTGCAAGAGATATTGCTATAGGTTCCCAGTACTTGTTACAAAAGGAACCAATCTTCTGTAATCTCTCCTTCTCCCAAGTGCACAACTATCAAGCACTCTCCCTAGCATCAGCCTCGTGTTTTGCAGTGCCAACTCTCTGGCCGATAAACCCGATTCAGATGCATTCGGTTGGGAAGCTGGTGTAGAACCAGCTCCAAGTCCAAAGCCCATAGCGAACTGCAACGGCCCACTCCGAGCCTTAAATGAGGTTTGAGGTGCAAGAATCTTCTCTTCAGCGCCAGCAAGTCCGCTCTCAAAATGTGCCAGCTCATGCGGATGTGATCCAGGTAAGCTACAGCTTTGCAAGAGGGCTTCCAATACACTAAGTGCCTCCCAACACAAAGTGCTCTCTACCAACTGAGATACAATTGCATACATATGTGGACTCTGAGCAGCATCCATCGGAGTATGCTGAAGCAATGCCTTCAGCATAAGAAGTATGACACGCTGATATTCAACTGGTCCCTTCTCAAGAAGACGTAGGAGGTGCCCAAATGCTAGAGCCGAGTGCTTGGGGAACCATTCGTTGCACAGTAATGGTGAAACACAAGCTAGAAGGTTGTCTATACTTTTGATCTCACCTCGCGAGTAAGCCATGAACATTGCAGCCAATTCATCAATCGATTTAGCTCGACACCACACAGCTATATTGGTTGCAACAAAGCAAGCCTTCTGATAATTGTGATGGAGTGGTGAAGCAGGACCAACCACTGCATCCTGGCTAAGCTGTAAGCAGAGCCAGGGAAGTAAGCCTGTGATGTGCATTAGTAGGCGTGTTTCTGTATCACCGAAGATGGAATCACACGAAGGCACAGTGATCCTTGATAGAACTTCAATGGAAACACCATGACTGACGGTTGACATAAGCCCTTTAAGAACCAGTGGCTGCACACCTTCAAAGACTGGCACCTTTGCATTGGAGGGTGATGGCTCACAAGCATTCCGTGATTCCAGACGCTGGAAGTCAGAACTGTCACTAACAGTTGAATCGAGCTCATCCCGCGGCATGCTTGAAAGAAGCACGTTCTCAGTTGTTCTATCTCGGAATGATAAACGGTCAATTACACGACAAAATAGCTCCAGCACCTGACAATACACATGAACGAAGTCTGTATGCATCATGGCAACGCAACCCCAGAAAAGCTGGGGATATAATATCACCTTTTCTGGTTCCATGTTCTCCACCATCACCTGTAATGTCAACAAGATCTCCATAACAAATCCTAGAACAGCTGGTACTGGATTACTCAAGCACCTGTGAAGGCAACGTAGCAGACATACACAAGCATCATTAGTTACATTAGGCCGCAGAGCACGGTAGATCTGGTGCGAGCGGCAGGCCAGGTGTCTAGATGTGCATTCCATAGCCCATTTAAGTGCCTCTGCTCCCCAAGTTTCACGTAGATCTCCTTGGAAGAAGATAGCATCCACCATACTCTGCACTAGAGCAGACAAGAGTGCGGCACTTGGCAGCTCTGTTCTCACAACCGTAGGGTCCTCGTTCTCCCACATCATGCTACCTCGCTTAGATTGAACATACTTTATCAAGCTCACTACTTGCTGCTTGTTCTCTCCATCACTATTTTCAACATCATACAGCTCCAAGTGACGCCCAGCAAGGGAATATAATAGATTAACAAGAAGATGCTGACAATGCTCCAAAACAATATCCTCTGAACTATCCATGGAGACGAAAGTGACATGAAAGAGCAAAGGTAAATGCTCTCGGAAATCTTCATCATTCTCATAAGCAATTTCAGCAAGTAAAATCAACGCTATGTCTGCATGAGTGAGCAAGTGCTGCTGATGACCTTGCAATGCTGATTGAAGTTCTTTTGCATTAACAGCATGTGTTCCAGCGGCCAAGTGCAACCCTTCTTCCCCAGAATTGGGAGTATCAATGTGATAGTCTCCACTGTCTCGAGAGACATGGCGACTTCGCAGGCTTCCTGTTGAACTCCGTACTCCCATTAATGGCCCTGACATGTTCACCAGTGATGGAAGAAGTTGGCCAGACCGGCCAGCTGTCAAAGGAACAATATTCATCTCAGGAGGCATAGGACTCAAGGGGCCCGACGCACTTCTGCCTCCAACTGCTGCTGTTCTCCAGCTCAAGCTCCCACTTGTGTTTCTTAGAGGACCATCAAGAGATCCCCGAACTAATAAAGGTGACATGTGAGGTTGATTGTCTACAACTGATGCAACTTGAGCCACAGATGGCCCCTGAGAAAATTCCAATATGAAGCTTCCATTACCATCTCCTCTGTTTGCACTGGGCCTCAGAGGCTCTATGTTATCCTCAAGCATACGCTGAGCCAGTTGATAAACCAGGTGATCAATAGTACGTTGGGGGCAGATACGAGCCAAGTATAAACCAACCCTTTTAGCAACAGAGAAATATGTAGCAAATGCACCACTTATTTCAGCTGAAGCGTTTGAATCACAATCTTCAATCCCTTTTGCAATTAAAAAGTCTAAAACTGGACTTATATTCCTGGGCTTGCTAGCAATTGTGCTCCAAAGCTTTTCAATTTCATCAGGAAACTGATCGCCATGTCGCCATGTCACATAATAGAGACTTTTCAATAATCTCTCACTCCAGCCAGAGTCCTTGAGTTTCCAGAAATTGAGATTCTCGATCCATGGAGCCATGCAGGTGAGGACTTGATGCTGTGCAATTATATCAACAGCATCAAGCTGCCTCTGCATAATTTCTTCACAAAGCAACTGGCTCAGTTCGGGATGATCTTTAGCAAGTTTGCAAGAGAGTTTGTATTGGAACTGTTGATATGAGTCTGGAAGGTTCCCAACAACAGCAGCTCTGTAGCTTCCTGAACCCTCCATACCATCATCAGCCCATTCACGGATAGAAAGAGTCTCAAGCATTTGAAGGGCATCGTCACGAATCTGTCTGGAAGGATCCACCACCTTGTAGAGGATCAGGCTTAAAAGTCTCTGTATTTCACATTTTGGAATCTCTTGACGCATGTAGACTTCAGCTAGCACGCTGAAGTAGCCATCTGCAATTGCAGCATCAGAGTAGTAGCACTGCAACAAAGAAAGACTTAATAAGTAATTCAAAGGTATGACAATGTATATGCTAAACATCTGCCTAGGGCAAGAAAAGTGATATAACTTGCTCCATGTCAAAAAAACTGAAGTAAAAGGATTTGAATGTTGAACTGCATTCACTGATGCTAAAAAGAGAAACAATAAAAATAATATAAGAATGCCAGTGTTGTACCAATTATAGAGAAAGGACAACAGAGACGACTCATTTCCATTTTCTCAAAAGAAACAGAGGCAACTCGTTTTCCAGCAAAAAGTTCCGTGAATATTATTAACTCACTAAAGCAGTTTACCTCCTGAAACAGCTGGGGATTGTATAGCACATCAAAATCAAGACAATATACACACCCGCACCCACAAAATTGACAAGTCACATAAAATTCATTTTTCAGAAGGTGAATACGATTATGGAAGGTTATTGATCATATAAAAGCTTCGGCAAAAACAAATGTGGTGTACAATAAATGAATGAATTGCACCATGAACTTCCTACAAGCTGTAGGAAAAATAAGCACCTGATCAATGCAAGCAGGAAACAAGTCCAAATTTGTTATAAGAAGATTTCTTAAAGCTAATTTTGCAAGTGAAACTCGAAGATGGCCTCCTCTATGCCTATCACGACCAGTTGGTCCTCTGCCAACTTCACCAGTGTACTTTGAATAAGATGGAGTTCTTGGATCAGCAGGTGAATAACCAAAGGGAGCCCTTGGTGCAGGCTCAATGAATAGACTGTTTATCCAAGATATTACCCGGCCACTCATCTTTCTTGCATTGTCATCAAAGCAGGGTCCATACAACAGTGAAGCCATTGCATTCATGGAAGCCCATTGGATGGCTTCTACCTGTTCATTCAGTTCTTTATCAAATGTGAGTTTGTCTATAGAATCTTTTGATCGAGAGTGCTGAGTAGATTTGTATCGTTCTACTTCGCGTCGATAATCATTAACACCATCCTGATTCCATGTATTGCCAGCATCGTCGCTCCAGGAGAGCAGAAGATCAAAAAGCCGCTTCCTAGTCCTAATATCAAATTTCTCCGATTTTGACTCAACAAATTCAGGGGCCAGAGATCTCAGTACAGAAGCAAGTGCATAACGGAGTGGTTGCATCTCCTGGAAACTCTCAGCAGACGCTGTTAATATCTGCCTGGTTGTTTCTTCAATGAACTTCAAATAATGTAGGCGGAAAACAGGCTTCCTACTAAGCATTCCAGGCCAGATGTTTTCAGCTACTGTGCGGTATATATTTGCAATGTGGACACGAAGTTCTTCTCGGCGGGACCTTTGGCTCTGCAATAAAAAAACTGAAATTCTACTAAAAAGATCCAGAGCACAGAATTAGTACTGATAATGACACAGAGAATCAGCAATGTACGAGCTTTGGTATGGGGTATTTCAAAGAACTATATAGCTGCAGTTTCAGCAAGTTTCATGCCTGTGATTTTCTTTAGCATAAATTAGGAAATCCCATATGCATGTAATATATCTGTCTGTAAACTGTAGTATAGCTTTACAACACATGAATTTGACATCTCATTTCCTTCTTGCTTAACATCAATAGTAAAAAATTGTAAGTTTTATGAACAGAGTAAGATGCTAGCATACAAGAGAGTCATCAGCTACATATGTGCAATTATTAGCATACCTACAAGCCAAAAAAATTAACCTGGCATTTCCATTAGGCTTATTTCAAGCACAACTCTATAACTGAGAAAGCAAAGAGCTCATGACGACTCAAAATAACTGTTCTCTTTCCTGTCCCAAAAGCAATAGAGGGAAAAGAAAAAACAAAACAAGGAAAAGAACTCTGTTTTAGGAATACTTGCATAGTCTAACTTGTTCTATATGTAATTTTTTTTATTACGTAAGCTATTCTATAAGTAAATTTTGGCTTTGCTTTACTCCAAATTCTTCTTGATTTCTATTGAACACAATTTTTTGATAGTTCTTAATGATATATATTTTTTTGACAGGTGTGTTTCTTAACGATATTATCTGTCAATCATCATTGTTTTCACACCTATAGACAGAGGCCTTTGGAAGTTCATATAAGATATGACCATCTCAAGCGACATAATCTCATTTAATCTTATAGTAGCACACATAGAGGATAAAGTAAGAGAAGGTTGCTTGAGATGGTTCGTAAATGTCCTACATAGACCTCGAAATGTGTCCTCCCGTAAGTGTGAAACCAGGACAAAGTAGACCTAAAATCACATGGAAGGAAGTTAGCTCAAAAGATTTTTTGACAAGTGTGTTTTTTAATGATATTATCTGTCAATCATCATGGTTTTCACACCTATAGGCAGATGCCTTTGGTAGTTCATATAAGATATGACCATCTCAAGCGACATAATCTCGTTTAATCCTCTAGTAGCACACATAGAGGATAAAGTAAGAGAAAGTTGCTTGAGATGGTTCGTAAATGTCCTGCATAGACCTCCACATGTGTCCTCCTGTAAGTGTGAAACCAGGACAAAGTAGACCTAAAATCAGATGGAAGGAAGCTATCTCAAAAGACCTACAATCTCTCAGAGAAAATAAGACAAATTGGAAGCAAAAGATCCATGTAGGAGACACTGACTAGTTGGAAAAAGCTTAGTTTTGAAGTATGCTTACATTAGGCCCAACGTTGCTAGGAGCCTTTTTGTCTGTTTAGTTATATGGATGTCAGTAAAACGTGTAGACTGTAGAGCCTTAGCATTTCTTTATAAGTTAGAACCTCTAGTGTTAGACAAAACCCAAATATTAAATATTGGAATAAAATGGGTCCAAAAAGAGCAAAATGAATATGTCGACTCCAACTAGCTTAGGATTAAAACCCTAGTTATTGTTGTTGTTTCTTAACAATATCATCTCCTTGCTGACTATTTCAAGTTTTTCTACAACACTGTATGCCAGCTCGTTTTCTTACTGTAGTATTAGTGCCATAAAGAGTTATACTTTTAAATGTCTTAATACTAGCGCGCACACATGAAAAAACTCCCACGCTACTTATTAGTACATAAAATGGATAAAACATCATTTTGCTCAATCCATCTGAAGAAACAAAAAGGAAAGGATGATTAATAGTTACTGACATTATATGTAAAGCAAGTGAACACAAAAAGAGAAGTACAATGACAAGAAAATGTTTGAGAAGATTACCTTCCATTTTGGTTTCGCTTCTGTCTCCAGAGAGACCTCGTCGATGAAAGATGCAAGCTCGCTAAACATTACCTCGCATATTTCAAGATGGGAGTGCCCTAGAGCCATTGTAGCGGCATGCTAAAACAAGCAAAAAAAAAAAAAAGCCATTTACCACATGGACACCAATTCAATGAAGAGTTTTATTTCACTCCTTTTACTCTTCCTAAACATGCAAATACTTCTTTGTGGAAAAAGAGAACTTATCTATAACATAGTTTCTTGGGCTCTTATATTTAATTAAAAAAATCGGAAAATAAAAGATCCAAATAACTTTTTCGATAAGTACCAATACTACAGCATTTGATGTGCACATGAGGCTTATCAGTGTGGCTCTGTCAAATAGGGACCGGCTCAAGGATTATAAGTAAACCCTTAATATTGGATATAGGTGATCTCAGCCCACCATTCCCACCAAAATTCTTCCAGTTCTTACCAATTAAATCTTGATTTTGACACTCTTCAAATTTCCAGCATCAAGGTATTCGTTCTAAGCAAAAAGTAGCGGCTTAATAAATTTAAAAACCAATATACAGTTGGAGCTTGGATGCTCAAGTATCTCCAGTGAAAATAAAGGTAAGAGACAAATCAATCCAGGTTAATCACAATAATGTCATGTGTGTACAAAAACAACAACCCAGTAAAATCCCCCAAGTGGGGTTTAGGGAGGGTAAAATGTACGCAGACCTTACCCACCCGGAGGGGTAAAGAGGCTGTTTCCGAGAATAATGTCATGTGTGTGTTTCTGCCATCACAAAATCTCCTACGTGTTAGCATGGGATTGTCTATCAATTTATAACACCGACATATAAATGTAGTGATATGAACACATAGGCAAAATGATAATTTTGCTACCATCACAAAGATTTCTGGTAGTAGCTACTCACTATATTTGCTTCAGAACCAGACTTTAAGGACAGGAAGATGAGGTGAAAAAGTTCTTTTATTGCTGCCGAGCCACCACCTTCTCTACTATCAGGTGGACATGAGCATGCGAACATAGCATACATCAGCCATTGATCTAGCTTGTTGTCAGTGTCCTGTGACTGATGGGCCTTTCCTCCCAACTCAGAAGGTGTGATATGAGCAAGACGCTGAATAACTTCCAATCTGCAAGCAACATCAACATAACATGAAACTTCAAGCTTTCTGCACAGAATTACTTAGATTTGATACTGTTAGGAAACCAGAATTTCTCCTAACTGTAATCAGTGAATTTGCAATACAGAACAACACTTCAACTATTCTTTATTGCTACCAACAAACAGAATAAGTTCTACAGAGAAACAAACAACAATTAGAACATCAATACACCTAACCACCAAGGTATTTTGAGAAACCTTAACCTCCAAATCTGCCAGAGAAAATACTACAGAATAAAACTGCTTGCCTTCCCTTCTTCCTAATATAATATACAAAATACTACATTCAAGCCTTATTTTCACCCTTCTTTCTGCGGTTATAGACCCTAGTAACAGCAGGTCTAACAGATACTTTAAAATAAGGAATTGCATGGATAATCAAGAAATGGAACTTCAAATATTCGATCTCTTTTACAATGACCAAAATAGCCCTACTGAAGACATGTGTCATGGTAGAATATTTTCTGAGAATGATAAAGGAGGGATGCAACAACAAGGACTTCCCAGGGAATGTGCCATGGTAGAATTGTGATATCCATCACGCAACAAGCAATGCACAGCATAAACATATACCAAAAGTCAGGAGAAAACTATCACCTAACATAATGGGCATGCATAGATACTTTTCCTGAAGAAAGAAGGGAAAACTACTTTGTGAGTTAAGGGTAAGTAAAGAATTTTGTTACATTCTAAGTTTTTTACATTACGCTATTTGCAAAGTTGTACTTGTAGGTGGAATACTGCTACACAGAAATCATTACACAACAGGGTCGTTTTGACTTCCCCAAATATACCAAGAAGTGCTCGTGAAAGATAAATGACATACTAAAGACTGAAACTTTGCACATTTTCACGTGTTTTAGATGTCTAAATTTCCACAACTTGCTTACTTTGCTTCCTGAACAGAACTTGGACACAGCTCTGCTGCATACTTGACAAGCTCACTAAGACAGCGGGCCCATCTGTTCTTATCCGGGCTCTCAAAGAGCATAGACTGGAGAGTAACATCAGGTGGTACAGGATCAGACTCTCTCCTCAAATCAAATGGACGCCCCGAATCCCAGTAGCAACTCTGAACAATATCATCCTGCAAAAGCAAAGATCCTTACTAGAAATGCACTTGAACTTCATAATGAAAAATACAAGAATGTTAGGATGTATTAAAAGGGAAAGAGAATTCTGCCCACCCCATGCTCTTCTAAAACATCAATTATGAATATGGGCTCAGCTTCATTTTTCAAAATCTGATCTGATCGCTCAAGCAATGAGACTTCCCTTATATCGTTTCTTAAAGCACGAACACAGCGCAGTAACTCCAGTGCTGTGTGCCGGATCTGACTATCCACAGAACTAAGGAATATAAGACCAACTGCATCTGTCTCTGAAGCACGAAAATCAAGTGTTTCTTGAGAGTGATGGAAAGAAGACTTCTTGAATCCCTCAGTTCTCTGCACACGCTTTGCATCGGAAACATCAGACTCCACCTTATCATCAGCTAGACAAGCTCTCCAAAAACGCATGAGCTCCAGAAGGCGCCCCAGTGAAGTTTGAATGAGAAGAGGGAACTCATCGGGAAGGCGTAAAATGAAGTTTGCCATCCCTCTCATAACTGAAAAGCGACGATGTGGCAGGTATCTCACAATCCGATTGAGTACCTGTACAGCTTCCTCACGCACACCAGGATCAATGCTGATGCCATGTTGAGGTATTATCTCAGTAATTTTATCACTTCGGCCAACTTCTTCAATCAGATATGGTATGCACTTCAGAACTGAGCGGAATAGATATCCCTGAGACTTCTCCTTTGTTACAGCATCTGGGGCATCAAAAGAGTTTTAAATATAAAACAGACAATGTAGAGGGCAGTTCAATCTAACAAAAAGAAAGATACTATTTAGGAGATCAATGGAATGTAAAAGATGTCTAGTTTATTAAGTAGCAACCCAAAAATGTGGGTGGTGAATCAAGATTACATCTCAAACAGTAAGTATTGAACAAAGCAGATATAAAGACAAGCAGCAACTAGCAGGGCCAAAAGGGTATTCACCGGTGAACGGAAGACTATAGATGTTGTAAATTTAAGACGTGAATAACGAAAGTTTAATATGTCAATCTTGCAGCATTAAATGGAAAAAGAAGACTGAACACGTGCTACATATCAGTTATCATACAGTTTAATGGAACTACAAAATGAAAGTACAGGAAGAGTACTTCAAGCTTAAAATTATTAAATATTTATCCAAGCTGCCATAGCTTGATGATGAAGAAAAAAGTTAAAAAAGCTGCTCAGGCAAATAAATAAAATAGATAATCAGTAAACAGCATAGAGTAGAGTTCCTAAAGAAGAAATAGCAGTGCAGAAACTTCAACTGACTCAAGAAATTATATATGGCTGAGTAGTTGCTACAAGACAAAAGGCTGGAAAAGGGCTTGATAGGGTCCCCGTCCTCACCCCCTTTCCATAAGAAATGTTATAAATTATAGTCAGTAGCCATAAGAAAGAAGCAAAATTGATACCAAAACTGAGGGAAAAGGTGCATCGGCTGTATCCATTTTTGATACTAGCAACATCAATTGGTCTTATTACAAGTACAAAATTCTTGAATTAAATTCTCAGATGTCAGCTAAAACTATCATACAAATACACAAGTACCTGCTAATCTTCAAGAGTATAAGCCATTTGTACCATAGATAATTACCTATGGTGGTCCTTGAAGAAGTAAGAAGAGCCTGGCTATACATCCTATGACAAGATCTCAAAATTGACTCAATTGCAGCCTTCACTTTTGGGATGAAATGGCCAATTCCACGAACTGGCATATGCGATAAAAGAAAGTCATGAATCCAGAATAGAAGCCAAATGATTAGAAAATGCCAATGAGACCAAGAAGATTAACATTACCATGGAGAATTTCCAAGCCAACATGCTGACTGGTAGGAGACATGACAATGGCAAGCAAAGCACGAAGACCAATAACTTTCGCTTCACTTGGACTGTCTTGCTTGAGCAACTCCAATATCATATGATTCATAGCAAAATCAATGTTATGTTCCGCAATAGTCACACAGAATTCTACGAGCTTATCATGTTGTACATCCTGTGTAAGCAAGCCTTTTCTGAGAACCGTCAGGAGTTGTGATGTCACACTGTCTAGGTAATCCCATACACGATTTGGAGGCTGCGAATCACCATGAACACTCAAGTAGAATCTCAGCACACGATGTAAGCAGTCTAAGGCCATGAATCGGTGGTTCTTGTCCTGTGAAAAGGATCAACATTATACATGTGCGGAAAATCTACAAAAAGGCAGTCACAACAAGATTTCACTTTTTTGCCAATAAAAACTTAGTTACGGCTCACCTTTAGATGCTTATACAGTTGCTCCATATGAGGACCAAAGTTACTGAGAAAAACATGCGGATCACCAAGACACAGAAGAAGCGTAACTAAAGGATAGCCAACCTGGGGTTCCAAAGCACACACAAATTAGAGAAATTACCAACAGTCTAAGAACATAGAAATAAGTAATTACAACCATTTGGGGGGGGGGTTATGACCATAATATTAGCATTTATGAGAGGACTCTTCGCTATATTCTGGTGTTCCTTCTAACGTTCCGAGAGGGCATGTGCTCTTCACATACTAAATCCACATGAAGCTCAAGACAAGGTGGGTGGTCATTATCCATTGTAACTTCTTAATAGCTAGTATATAATTGTGGTAAGCACTATGGTTCGATCTCTAGATGCCTATTTATACAGTCCATTGAGTTGACTGAAGGAAACAAGTAAAACAAGTTCCTGTTATTCCCTGGATTCCTAGTTTTTAATGCCAAAATACCAGAATACTACAATAGAAGATTTAATCCATGAATCCCGTAGGCGACTTAAATAACATTGTAGGCACAAACGATATAAAATATCTGCTAACAGTCGAGAAATGAGACAGCAACACCAAATGACAAATCTGACCCAAAAACCAATATGTAATAATTCCTGCATGCTCTATGGAGAAAAGGATGATAAAGAAGCTAACTTGGTTAACAAGCAGGAAGTGGAAAACCAACTGACTTTGATGTAGAACAAACTTGAGCTTGTTTGACAGCAAACAACGACTTTTAAATTTTGAGATTCTTCCTTAAGTGGAAGTTCTATAAAAGGCTTCATTTGGTCATTTTCACATCTTATGACCTAATAAAGATGATACTGACAAGTGAAAGTTCTATAAAAGGCTTCCTATGCTTACTGATATATGTTTGCTCTGTTTATCCATCCAATGCATGAGCTGCACCCTTATTCGTGCCACAGCTTCATACCATAGAGTTAGTGCAGGATCTACGCCAGACGGAGGCCATTGACCTTTTCCACTATCTGCCGGAGGTGCTAGGATGTTTGATAGCATATTGCATAAGGCATGATGAAGTTCGCTCTTTCGTTTATGAGGAGCACGATTCAGAGGGTTTGCTTTAGCCACAAAGGAAGCTGAAGCATTCAGTCCACCCTCTGTCTTCACCTGGAAATAATATCATGATGATACTCCTACACATATTTATTCAGCAAGTACAAATAACACGTACCCCTAACTTCAGATAGCGCATCCCATTTATAATACTAAGCGCTTCACTTCGAGCAACACTAGTATCTATACGACGAGTATTGAGTTCCATGAAAAAGCGCTCTGTCACTGAGCTAAATCTGTTGACACATAAAGGAAACATTAACACTCATATAAACTAACCATGGTGCTGAAAGGCACATTCTTATTCATCAACATGGTTTGTTGCAACAATTACAAATTATTATAATGTCTCCAGCGTAAAGATTTACCACACTTTTATGGAATTAACATGACACTTTTCAAGTGAAACACGTTTAGGGGTAAAGCACAGAGTTCATTCGCTTTGCTCTCTTAGGAGTAACTACCGAAGGATCAAGTGATTGAGTTTGAAAATTGGGCTCCGAAAAGTTGGGTCTCCTTCACTTACCTGATCCGTGATAAAGCACCAAGGAGTTGAGCAACTAAGTCCAGAAGAAGCCCCCGCAAATCAACCAATGAAGGATACTCAACCTGGCTAACAACCCTGCAACAGGTAATGTTATTTCAGCATATAGACTTCAAAGTTTATCGTTACTTCATAATTTGACATCGGAGTCGAGAATGATTAAATCAAAGTTGATCAGATAATCTCTCTTGGCCATCTAAATAGCTATAGAAACAAATAAATATTTCTACAAAATAAAAGCAATGTTTTTTGGTAAGTACAAAATAGAAGCAATCATGCAAGAGTGATAATATCAGTACATCCGACATGGAAAGGCCAACAGAAGTCCATTTAAGACCAAAAAGTCTAATACAAATGGGGAAGGTAATAAATATTATACACATTCACTTCCATTACTTCACTATTCCAATACAATAGAATTTTTTGAAGAATAACCATTCTTTTTGAAGAATACACCAACACAATAGAATTATTGTGCTTTGCCAGTCATACCCTCTATGAAAACCAGGAACCTTTTTTTTAAGGATGGTAAATTCCAATACAGCAGAAGTTTGAAATTATGTTGCTAGAATGTTGGACAAGACAAGGTCTTGAAAAAAAAATGTCCTTTGAATAAAACAAGAAAAAAATGGAAAAAAAAAAACAGAAAGAGGAATGAAAAGCATACTGAACTTACATTTATGGCTCTAGTAAATAAGGATAAATCACAACAGGAGAAATGAACGAAAAAGGTGGACCAAAGCAGTTGCCAACAACTTATACTATTATTCTGGAAAAATCAATTAACCGAGTGCCATAAGTAATGAACCAGCTTTATAACCGACCTGTCTGCATTTATTAGCCAATCAAATACAAAATTTTCAACTCCAATCCAAAGCTTCTCTGCAGTTCGGGAAAGCACATTAAACTCAAATAGTAGTGGATTAGCTCCCTAGAGAAAGCCAGATCTGCCGAGTCTGCGAATCTACCTGTAAGTCCTTCTTGTGGACAACACTCCACAAAGCGAATACATGCAGAGCAAAAGATGCACTCCACTGCAAGCTGAACCACAGCAGAACTTACTATTTTAATAAGGATGTAGAAATGCTAAGAACCATGGAAGAACTTACTCAGGAGCTTAAGCAAATATGACCACTTAAATTGCTAAACCATACATTCGCATACTTAAAAAGGAATATATGCAGGTATAGTTTGCCCATTCTGGGAAAAAGGCCAAAATTATACCCCTACTATTGAAAATTAGTCACGTTAGTACCCCGTTCTACTTTACGGCTAAAATTGTCCCTACCGTTAACAAAGTATACAAAATTGTCCCTACCGTTAATAAAGTGGATAAATTTGTACCTAAATCTAACAGATTTGGGAAAAAGGCCAAAAAAGTACCCCTACTATTGAAATTTATCCACGTTAATACGTAAAAGAAGATTCCTAAGAATGTACATATGCTTTCATGCATTGAAAATGGGGTTCAAGAGTGGGTTGAGACCATTCATTGGCTTGGATGGAACCTTTCTGAAAGAGATATGCAAGGGTCAACTATTAGTAGTTGTTGGCCAAGACTCCATGAGTCATTTTTATCCCTTAGGTTGGAGTGTTGTTGATAAAGAGACCAAAGTGACATGGAGTTGGTTCTTAAGGCTGCTACAACATTCATTGGACCTCAAAATTGGAGAAGGGATTATATTTATTTCAGATATGCAAAAGGTATGACTTTACTGTTTTATTTAGTAAACTTTTGCCTCTATTCTTCACTATTGCATCTCATTACTGTTTTGTTGCATCTCATTAGTTCATAACTGTAGCATCTCATTACTGTTTTGTTGCATCTCATTAGTTCATAACTGTTGCATTTCATTACTGTTCTGTAGCATCTCATTAGTTTCATTACTGTTGCATTTAATTACAATTTCATTACTACATTTAATTGGTTTGTTCCACTGTTGCATTACTGGAGATGTTCAGTTTTTGATGCATTTCTTTACTATTTTTCCATTTTAAGGATTTGATTGATTCAATGCACTTGGTTCTTCCTGAGACACACCATAGATATTGTGTAAGGCACATAGAGGCAATTTGGTGCAAAAAATAGGGACATGGGGAATATAAGTACTTATGGTGGGCTACATGGAGCACATATGAGGAAGATTTTAAAGACCAATGGGGAATATCAGTCCACTTGGTTCTTCTATGAGAAGAAGTACTGCTCTGTGACATTGATGAAGATGAGAGAAACAGATTCGAGCAAAGGAGAAAGAAAGAGACAAAGATGAAGAATTTGAGCTTGAACCCTAGGTTTATTCGACTGAGATTGTTTTTAGGTGGAGGGGTTATCAAATGGGGCGGGTTGTAATAGTCTAGTTGGCAATTTATTAGTTAGTTGACACATTATTAAGAGGGACCCGGTTGCCACGTAGGAGCTCCATTAGATTTGGGTACTATTTCTCCTACTTTAATAATGGTATGTATTGTTTTAGCCCGAAAGTAAAACAGGGTATTAACGTGGATAAATTTCAATAGTAGGGGTACTTTTTTGGCTTTTTTCCCAAATCTGGTACAAATTTATCTACTTTAATAACGGTAGGGACAATTTTGCATACTTTATTAACGGTAGGGACAATTTTAGCCGTAAAATAGAACGGGGTACTAACGTGACTAATTTTCCATAGTAAGGGTATAATTTTGGCCCTTTTCCCTAAAAAAAACATGTAAAATTCCTATGATATAGTACCACTTTGATATCATTAGGCACAAAATGATTAGTACTTATCACAAAAAAAAAGGCACAAAATGTGTAGTGGTCCAAATTATACATCAGCAATGTCTTCATGCTCGTTAGACGTTACTCTACCATTTGAGGTTAAAATGTGTTACATATTACAAATACTTCAGTTAGAATAGTTCAGGTTTATTTTCATACATTATAAGGGCAATCTCTTTCTAGTTTCTTCCTTCGATACACGGGTTTCTCTTTCTTTTTTCTTTTTTTACAAGGCCAACTGCATGGGTTGCACCAATTTTTATTGGAGGTCCTGAGGGGACCCAACTGCATGAGGTTCTATACTGGGAAAGTTAGGTTTCTCTTAAAGTGAGAGCATGAGCACAACCATTTCACCTGGAAATAGTTAGGGCTATATAACACAGATGTAATTTTGGCAGACACCTGTGATTAATAGAAGTGGCCTCCATAGTTCCATTCTTTTGCTTTTCCATAGATTATGTGATATCATTTTCATTCAACTTGTTCAACAACCAGAAAATGGAAGTGCAGAGGAACAATCAGTTTGATACTTCAATGCTAGGAGTCAGGACAAGAGAGTTGGTAGATTAACAAACCTTTCTCTGAAATGTTGATGCATCATTTGCACCTTTGGGAGATTCACTGCAACCAACCGTAGTACATCATTGGAATGGTGGCACATATTTTGAGATGTCCCAAAATGAAAAGAATATTTATATTAATTTTAAACAAAGCTAGTGCATAACCTATCACGGTTTATCATGTATGTGAATTTTTTTGATATGAAAAAGTAGGATCTTCATACAGCACATGTAAGGGGAACAACTAAACAATATATATTTACCAAATGGATCTGCTAGCACAAATGCACAACTGTACAAAGCACAAAATTTCTTTCACCTAAATGAACTTGCTTGAATTGGTAGCGAATGATGAAAAATACACTTGAACTTGACACATAACCAAAAACCACGTGCAATGCTTAGGACGAATTGTAAGTGGAAATGTGCACCTTTCTCTCCATCTTAGAAGGGCTTCGAGAAGAGGAACAGGCGTGTGACGTGCAACCATGGCCAATGAATCCAGTACTTGCTCATAAGCCGGATCAGATGGCCGAAGGTACTGTCCATCCTGTATTTTCCACAAATTTCAGAACAAAATTGCAAAACCTAAGTCAAAATAAAATTAAACACAAATACCTAAAATTTTAAAAAGCACCTGAGCTTGAGCGGTTTCAATGCGACGTCTAGCAAGTGGAAGGAACCTCTGAAGCAACGCGTCTACTATCAGCTTTGCTGCACTCCCTGCCTTCATTTCTTCTTCTTCTGTTCTAAATCTTACACCACTATGCTGGAATTACGAACTTCAGATTTCATATCCAACAGAAAAATGTCCACTTTGTACCTGTGTGTGATCCCCAATTCAGATGCAAGTAAAACAGACTTCGAAATTTCTGAATATTCAACGGCGACTGAATAATTGTTCTTCATCTTCTAATTTCGTCATTGGGATCTTTTCTCCAGATAGATACACCAATATTTCTTGTTTTTTATTTCTGCTGCATCGTCCTGCTGATTTCTTAATTTTTTTGGTAAAGGAAGAAAAGAGAACTGGCTTAATAATGCGTTTCACAACCGGTTCGTTTCTGCAATTTTTTCTTGCTCTGCTGATTGGAATTTAGCTGTAGACCGGTTCTATGCTTACTCCGACCAGTGCTTTCTTTGCTGTCGTCCCTTTTTCTCTCCTTCGTTTTTTAACAATTTCCGATTGACTCTATGTTGTCATAACTCATAATACAAGCAAAAATAAGAATTCCCAATATTAAAAACACTCAGAATCTTATAATTAATACAATAATCTATTAATAAGTAAAGTAGGCAAACCTATAGGTCCTTAGTAGCGTTGACAAAGAAGAAGTGTCTCCGGGGCACAGCTGAATGTAGATATCATGAACGCGAGGTGCAGGATACCAGGCCGAGAAACCCGGGCCGAGTCTACGAAGCTTTGCTTTTCTTGTAGTCGGCCCGTAATGCCTCCCTTCCCGGGCTCTAGGCTCGACAACGTTCACTCTTCCATCTTCAGGCATTCGTCCATCCCAAGTAATGTTGTGAACTTTCACTCCCTATCTATACTAGAACCTCGAGCCTCTTTCTTCTTTCTGTGCAGCAGGCGTTGATTGATGGGATAAAAGAAGCACGCCCGGCACACATGTTTTGGCCTTGTGTGTCCATAACTCAAAATAGGTGACCTAACGGCCGTCGCCCACATATTTCAAATCTCGGCTCCCCTCAATGAAAAAGCGGGATACTTAGCTGAAAGGGTGAACAAGGTCGAGCGCCTTCAAAGGTTGCTCCAGTCGCGTGAAGCCTTGTGGATTGATTGTGGGGGATTTAGGCGTGTCACGCCAACCAAGAAGAAAGTTCTGTGAACTATTAATGTTATAGTTGAATGCCTCATGTATAAAATTTACATTTTATTTTGGAGATTGTCCATAGGAATGTCAAACACAATTGAACTTAATGAAGAAAATATAATGATATTTAGATAAACGATCCAAATCGATGGACCGCGACTAGCACTCAAAGACCTTACTCAACTGAATACTAACGTAACGTATTTTTCATATCATACTATTTTAGGTAAATGAAATGAAAAGTATAATGTGAGATAGCTAGAGTGAAACATGAGGGAACGCTCGATATAAGACGATCCAGCGTGTAATGCAAACTTATACATATGACATAATTACCCGTATAATCTTTCATATACACGACATATGTCTACAAGCCATATAATATTTCATATACATGACATATGTCTACAATCTTCTAAGAGTATATCAATGCCATAAAGGTCGGGACAGGGTCCCCTTATACTAATCAATGCACGTCAAATCATACTGACAAAATAAGCAACTTCGGAGCAAATGGAGCATCCATTAAGACTTTGCAAAATAACTACAAGCAATATAAAAATCTAAATTATAGCTGGAAAAGAGAGCAAAACATAAAAGTTATGTACTATTTAACATGATTGAACAACGGATTCCCCAAATTTACTAACTTCACACAAAATCAAGGTCATCTAAAGCAATAAAGTGATAATTTAGGGGGTATAAAATACTCCTAGGTGTGATGTTGGAACGTCTAAAGAGGGCCCCACATGAACAAGAAGTGCTCGCTCCAAATACTACTGTTATGATAACACGTGGAATGGGCCTAGTATACTTTCTGCAATCTCATCAAATGTGTCCAAGTGATAATGATATATAGTACAATAGCCTAAAGCATATTGTCACACCTCCTTTTGGCGCGCCCTACCCCGAAGGGTAGATGCACGAGGGAGTTTTTCCAATTTAAGTGACAATATTCGAAACGAAATTATTTATTTATTTTAGAGTCGCCACTTGGAATAAATTAAGGTGTCACAAGTCACCGATTTATTTAAATCCCGGATCGAGGAAATTTCGACTTTTCAAATGAAGTCTCCGAACCAGAAATTTTAAGTAAGGAATTATGTTGACCCGAGGGAAGGTGTTAGGCACCCCCGGATCCCGTGGTTCTAGCACGGTCGCTTAAATTATTATAAATGGCTAAAAATATCTGATTTTAATACATGCTTTAACTTATGTGCTCTAATTAAACTTCAAAACGCTTTTGATTGTCGTCATGAAAGTGAATGTCACTTAAACAAAGAAAACAATATTTATCAGGCCTGAATTTAAACAAAAGGAAAACTCTTTTAAATTGAAACCACGACTAGATTTGAAACTTAATTTTATATCCTAACATTTTTTAACATTGCGAGAATCATAAACTATCGATGTCATTTACTAAACGGTATATCCCGAAGTCTAAGTATTTTTTTTTTAAAACAATTAAATGATGGCCATGAGTTATTACTGGCTTTGAATGACGCCCTAGAACTGTATAAAATAAATTGAATCACCAGCCTTTTAGCAACTAATTTATTATAAAGAAAATTTGGTTGCAATCTTTAATTCCTAGAACTAACTAAACAACAACGGAAAAAAAAAATTCACAACTCAAAAATGAAGTCAGCTATACCCCATAAAATTTTCCTAGAATCGGCCAAATCCATATTCGCATTTAGGGCCAAATAAATGAACTATGGTTAACGTTGGAATACATTTTATTATTTAAAAAAAATCAGATTCTACAAGGGTTTAATATCTCACCACTAAGCATTAGACTTGGATTCGATACTGAATAAATATTATTCCTAATTCGAAGGAAAGAACTACTATTATCGAGTCTTATTAATAGGCTAGTATAGCAATTAAAAGAAGATAAAATAAAAACTGCTCATTGTTCAAATGACCTTAACAACTCATTTATAATATTCAATATCATTCTCTAATTAATTAAAACATATTTAACTATATAAAGGGCTTATAAAAGGGGAAAACAAAATAAATAAATAAAAAATGAAGGTAACCGTAAATAACAAGGAAACTAATGCCACAAGAATGAACAATATAATTCAAAATGTATCCAAACAAATTATCAAAATGATTATCAAAATTTCATAAGCACAAGGTAATGCTAAAAATTAAGAAGTCTTAAAAATCAATATAATTCAATATCAAAATGTATCCAAACAAATTAACGAGACAAACATAATAACACATACAGTGATACAATATGCAACTTGTGTTAGTCTTGATTTTTTTTAAAAAAAAAAAATATATATATGTAAATAACCAAGTCAAATTTTATTTCTTCACGCAAATAAACATATTCAAACACATCTTTTTTATATCCATACTTCAAAGTATATTCAACTAATCTCCATAATGCTAGATAAATACATGGAAATTGTCAATGATAGAAAGTAAGAAAATCAGTAGCAATAACAACGAAAATAGCTCAGCAAATAACAGCAATTGCAAATCCCAGCAGTGAATAACAACTCCCAAAGATGCAGAACTCCAGGAATAAACTTCAAATAACTTAAACACTTGAAAACGGGAATGAAATCAAACTGCAATAGTAGTTTAAAACTAAACAAAGACTTTAAGACAAGCTAAACATCAAACTTTTTTAACCAAAAACTTTTAATCAATCTCTCTTAAAATCTATTTTTTTTTGAATGTGTGTGCGTGTGTGTGTGTTTTTTTTCAAAGGCTAAGTACCCTTCTTATAGACTAGAAAACATATTTGGATTATCTTTCAATCAGTAAACCCCCTAATTGCTGTCCAATTTCAACCCTTAAAGTCCAACTAGCACCTCCCTTTTCAATATTAAATAGGTACCTAATTTCCCACCATGTCCCACTACTACATCAGGTACAGTGACATTTTTTTTTCTGATCCGCAGCAGCCAATTTTGCGCCAGTGGTATCAACACCAAACCATTCATGATCAAAGACAACTTTATCAATAATGTCTTCTTTTGTGTGGCCCGTGTGTTTGACTACACTTTTCTCCATATTTTCATTTTCCATACAAGCTAAATGGACCCTACTCTTGTTTTTTAAATGGTTGTACACCTTTATGGCAATTATTTTGACCAGATGATCCCACCCCAATTACCTTTTCCTCCATATTTGAAAAATCACAAAAGTTGCAGAAGATTTTTCAAATCCACGACCCCTGTGTTGCACATTAACAAAGTTACTATTGCAATCAACCTTTCCAGCTGTAACTTCGTCACTGTCACCAACCTTTCTTTCCTTTTCTCTTTTAATTCACAAAAAATAAAATTCTAAATTATACTACAAAATCTAGTTAAATTATAAAAATAATAATTAAGTCATACTAATAATTAACACACACAATTAAATATCTATTAAATATAAATCACACAACTAGGTATTTAAATATTTAAAAATGCAAAAATGCATATTTTTGTTATTTTCCATTTTTATCAAATAAATCTGATTACTTCTAGTTGCAAAGTTATAAGACAAAAAATGTAAACACGACATATTTGTATTTTTACTAATTTAAACACATATAGTCACGCATATACAAATGCAAACAATTACTAAAAATAACACGAAAATTCACAAAAATACACATCATAAAATAGACAATTTTTATCTTGGTTTTGTGGGAGTAATTCAACGTTAGATAAAAATCACGTGCTCACAATGAACACATGAAATCAATTTCCAATCAAATTCTACAATTAATTTCATGAACAAACACATAATAAACAATATACAAGAATCAAAGTCCAATTAAACTCAAAAATAAACTTAATAGAACTCAATAATTAATTGAACCACAAATTAAATCTAACAACACTACAATCAAAATAAACATCCAAGTGATTAACTACACATTCTTATGTTAAAAATATAAACAAAATAAATAAATAAGTTTCATGAATAATCTGGAATCATGATGAACGACAAATCAAAAAGATAATCCAGCCAACATACAATAATTTCGGATCTGAAAATACTAACAAAATACGGACAAGAACAAAAATTGAAATCGACTAACCGGATCGAAACAGCGATGAACTCAAACGAAAACAAATCTGCCCGAATTTTCTTAAACCAAAAACAACTTGAATTTACCCGAAATTTCAACGACGACATCGACGAATCCACGGCTAACTCAACAACGATCATGCATATACATGTAGATATATAAGATATACCCAATATATGCATATACACATATAAACCTAAAATACATATATACTCGTGTATATACATATATATGTATCTATACATATATAATCATGGGACCAGCTTCAATATATATATATGTATATATATATATATATATATATATATATATATATATATATATATATATATATATATATATATGAAAAGATAAAGAAAAACAAAATAAGGAAAAAGAAAACAAAGAGGGGGGGCTGGCTCCGGAATTGCTGCCTGGTGGTTGTTCATGGGAGGCTTCCGGCGGGTGTTGTTGGAGGGTTTGTGGTGTGTAGGTTAAAGTGAACAAGAAGAAGAGGGGGTGGGGCGTAAGGGTGTGACGACTAGGGAGTTTTAGGACTTGTTTTTTTTTTTTTTAAAATGAAGTGTAAAAATGAAAGAAATGGGTCTTTTGGGTTATGGGGCAGACTGGGTTGTTGGGTGTTTTGGGTTGGGTAGAATTGGCTTGGGCTTGGGGTTAATTCAAGAATTGGCCCAATTCCGAATTCGTTCTTCTATTTTTTGTTCTCTTTTCTTTTATTAATTAATAAAACTAAAAAAACTGCTACGATTAAGTTATAAAACCTAGAATTGTCTTAAAATACTAATTAACTCCTAATAATAATTATCACACAAAATTAAACGTCAATTAAAATAAAATCGCACAATTTAGACATTAAATGCTTAAAAATACAAAATACATATTTTTTATGACTTTTCATTTCCGTAAAATAAACTTAATTGTAAACTTGAAATTTTATATACATATGCAACATATTTTTGTATATTTTATTTATTTAAACAAACAAATATGCACGGATAAAAATGCAAATAATACAAGAAAAATAACACAAAATTCACAACAATTGCAAGAAAACTAATTTTATTTTGAATCTTTGGGAGTATTTCTTTTATAGGGCAAAAATCACGTGCTCACAGCTGCCCCTCTTTACTCGGAAACACGAAGAGTTTTCGTGCAAAGATAAGTGAGCGGATACGAGCGATTTTTGCCCGTTTGAGTACTCCGTGTGAAGCATTTTTTTGAAAGACTTGACCGAACATTTGCTTCAAAAGGTCTCCTACATATCCTGAGCTAAACAGGAATCAGGTCAATATAGTTCGAGAAGTTTTGGTAGTTGGGACTACCGTGGACTGACACTTTGCTGTTACTGTTGCTATCGTTGCTGTTGTTGCTGCTTACTGCTTACTGACCTCCTTATTACACCAAAAAAGAAACTAAAGCTAAGCTAGCTATGCTATCAACTATGAGTTACAAGATTCCTATCTATGATTCTCTTGAAAACTTGATCTTGATTCTTAGCTGATTTTGCTGTAGACCTCGATCTGAATCTTGATGCTTGCAAGTTGTACATGCTTGTTTATTCTTGTGATATTGAGTGAAATGGAATCGGCGGAGCTTGTGACTTCAATCAGATTATGAGCAATCCACGCCTCTGCTTATTCCAATATTTGAACTCGTTTTCTTTTGGTTCTTTTCTTCTTTTCTTAATTCTGGATTGAGGTTCCACTCGTAGGTTATCTCGATCCTTGCGTCCCGAAGTCAAACTTACTTAGACAACAAAACAGACAAACGAACGAAATTTTTCTGCCCCAGTTTCGCTAGGAAAATTTTCGTGAGTCAGTTGTGACACAGAAAAATAATTAAAAGACTCTTTTGGCATTGGTCAAGAGAATCCTGATTTTTGAAACCATAGTTTCACAAATACACGTTCCACGGCTTTCTGGCTGGGAGACCCTCGATTTTCTGGCCGGGGTTTTTAAGAAACGGTTTCGCAGTTTTCTGACGGGGAGATCCTCGGTTTTCTGACCGGGGGTAAAAGTTTCACGGCTTTCTGGCCGGAATTCAAAAGCAATGTCTCATGGCTTTCCGGCCGGAGAGACCCTCGATTTTTTGACCGGGGTCCAAACGGATATTGAACTAACATGATTTGATTCTCTTTTTAAAGTTTTCATTTTCTTTTTCACGACTTTCTGGCCGGAAGACTCTCGATTTTCTGACCGGGGTTTTAAATGATTTAACGGTTCCGCAGTTTTCTGACTGGGAGATCCTCGGTTTTCTGACCGGGGATTTCGAAAGAAAGTTTCAAGGCTTTCTGGCCAGAAATCCTCGGTTTTATGGCAGGGGTTTTAAGAAGCGGCTCCGCAGTTTTCTGACTGGAGATCCTCAGTTTTCCGACCGGGATTTTGAAAGAAAGTTTCACGGCTTTCTGACCGGAAATCAAAACAGCGTTTCACGGCTTTCTGGCCGGAAGACCCTCGGTTTTCTGGCCGGGGTTTAAAGAAATAGCTCCGCAGTTTTCTGACTGGGAGATCCTCGGTTTTCTGGCCAGGATTTAAAAGAAATGGCTCCACAGTTTCTGACTGGGAGATCCTCGGTTTTCTGGCCGGGGTTTAAAAGAAATGGCTCCACAGTTTTCTGACTGGGGAGATCCTCGGTTTTCTGACCGGGGATTTTGAAAGAAAGTTTTTACGGCTTTCTGGCCAGAATTCAAAATAATGTTTCACGACTTTCTGGCCGGAACGACCCTCGGTTTTCTGACCGGGGTCCAAATAGATATTGGACTAACATGATTTGATTCTATTTTTGGAGTTTTCATTTTCCTTTCTTTTATTCTTCCTTTTGGGTCTTCTTTTAGGCGTTTTCCTTTTACCTATCAACAAATGCATGAAGTTTTTTGAAAAGAAACTTCCCTTTTTAGGCGTTCTCCTTGTTTTAAAGCCATTTCAATGCTCGGGCATTTCACTTCTTTGGGCTGTACCTTCTTATTGCACAATTAAATAGACCTGCTTTCAACAAAGAACATTTTATTAGTTGAAAAAAGTGGTTGACTTTGTGGCCTTGATTATCTTCATTGCTTGATCTTTGCCTCATTTCCATTGAGAACTTTGCTACCAATTGACTTTGGGGTGACTTCCTTTCAAACTGGCCGGGGTTTAGCCTCGGGTTTCTATGAGAATTTT